>JAVTVY010010847.1:0-56486 GCA_036873755.1 Hanleya hanleyi
GCTTACAGGCGCTTTGTGCGTTGGTTTTGGCAATGCATTGGGCGAGAAAATAGGCGGATTCTTCCTGCCTGTGTTGTGAAAAAGATCAGAGATACTTTCCCATCTGAGGAATATACTGGATTCCTGTATCCACGGCCGAGATAAACATCATAAACAAACAGGGAATTTTGTCAGGCGACTGTGGTAGCACGAACAAACAATAGCACTGAACACACAGCCACCATACCATGAATATATGGATCATAAAGAAGTGGTTGTGATGAACATGTGATTTTTTTTATATTAGCATAAAAGTTATATGTAAAAATTGTATGTACTAGGTGAGAAATATTTAATAGGACAGGATTAGGCTTGTGGAGATGGCTGGATTAATTAACAAGGTGGGCTTCAAGGCACGGTGGGGTTCAATACGCGCTGGGGATGAATATATACTGCTTATTTATTTATTGATGTCATTGTCTTGAGAACGATACCTGTATCAAAACGTCGTCCCGAATAAACTAGAAGTTCTTATCCATTTAGTATAATTTGTTTATTTATCTACTTCCCAACTTCTAAATGCCACTAAAAGAAATCTCCGTTAGTATGTAATTCATACTAAATTGCTACCTGTCATTAGCGAGCTCTCGCGCCTGTGACGTCACAGGTTGGCGGCCTCGCTTTCATTCCACAAATATGTATATCTGACTGGGAGCTAAATAGAGCTGCCAAAAAGGCTTAAATACGCCCACAGGGGACAAGGAAATTTTTTTTTTTAAATTTCTTAATTAAGTACTAACTCTTCTGACACCTACTCCAGAGGGAAAAAAAAATTGATTAAAATCCTCTAAACAGATCTACATGTAGCTTAACAGCAAAAGTGATATTGCATTGGTTCAACATATGTACAGATGCACATAGCAAAAACGGTGCATTAAATATCGGCTCAACAGAACTAGATGTAATGTATGCACCAAACACCAAATGATGGTCTAATATTCATTCAAAAGCAAATGGTGGTCAACTATTGGTTGAATAGATCTATGCACCCAACAGCAAATGTGATCCTTTTTGGTTCAACAGATCTGAGTTAGAGAATAGCAGCAAAACCATTGAAGCTACGTTGAAATGGTTGGCATATTGCCGAAAGAGCTGCTCCCGGAGAATATAATGCAACAAACTGCAAAGCTGTACCTCCCATAGTTCCAGAATTATAGCCTGTACAAGATATGTTCGGTTTCTGACAGAATTCAAGATGGCGGCAAAACCACGTGACCTAGGAGCAAAATTATTGCATATTCGTGATCGCCATATCACAATGCATACTCACATTCCCCATCCAAATCCATAACTTGAAAATCCGCCAATTTTGATTGGTCACTTTGATTGGTCAATGGCGGCCATTATATTTTACCTAGCAAATTTTTAAATAGGTTTTGAGAGCCCTCGATCCATCGATCATCTGTACCAAGTTTCGTGTCAATCAGTTCAGCGGTTCTAGAGAAGACAATCTCGGAGTGTTTTAGGGAAAATTCACGAAAATTTCGACCAATCGGCTTCTTCTTTGGATATGCATTAGATCTAATAAACTAAACCACCACGAATCCGCCATATTCAGCATTGGCGAGTCCCATACCATACATATAGTCACTTCCGCTATCGAAATCCGTTACTTGAAAATACGATAATTGACCAATTTGGATGAATTTCGATGGAGAATAGCGGGAAAACTATAGAAGCTAGGTGCAAACGGTTAACATACTTCCTAAAGAGCTGCTAATGGACAATATAATGCAACCAACGGCAAGGCTGTACCTTTCATAGTTCCAGAGTTATTGCCGGTACAAGATGTGTTCCGTTTTTGACAAAATTCAAGATGGCGGCCAAACCACATGACCTCTAGGAGCAAAATTTTTGCATATACGTGATGGCCATATCGCACTACATATGCAGTCACTTTTCCCATCCAAATCCGTTATTTGAAAATCCTACAATTTTGATTGGTCAATGGCGGCCATTTTATTTTAGGCAGCAAATTTTTAAATAGGATTTTGAGAGCCCCAGATCCATCGAACATTTCGCGTTAATCGGTTTAGCGGTTCAGGACAAGAAGATTTTCAAATGTTTTCGGCTAAATCCAAGATGGCCGCCGGAGCTTTTGGCCAATGGGGGATATGCATCAGTTCCGATATGGGCCAATCACCATGTGAAGTTTCAGCGACATCAGTGTATCGGTGTTGACTGTACGAGTGTCACAAAATCTGGCGGAAGAATAATAATAATACCGATAACAAAAGGTGACCAGCCATACTGGCTTGGCCCCCTAAAAATTACTTTATACACATTCTTGATGTACATGTATGTAACAGTACATGTATGTTCTTCAAATCTGAAATTCCACTTCATAGTCATTTTAGCACAGATGGCATATCAGACAAAGTTTTGGCAGACAGATGGTACACTTTTCTGTGGAATCTGCCCTTACCAAATGCGAAGTCAAAGTGACACAGACAATGACAGCAAAGACGACACAGGTTACATAAAGTCTAGACATTTATCTTGTAACTTATAAACCATCTAGATCTGCTTACATCCCAAAAGGCTGTAGATAATTGTATCTCTCAAAGTAGCAACCTTGAAATTAGCAACCTTAAGACATTGAGCTAACACTGGCTCGAGTTATTAAGAAGGACGGGGCAATGGGCATCTCTTGTCGCTTGATCCTATAAACAACGTAAACTTAATGCGACTAGAGAAAAATGAAAACATGAGCGAATTCCAGTAGTCACAACAGTGTGCACATTTTAATTGAAGCTGAAGAAAAACAGTCTTGCATCTACTAATATAACAAGCACAGACTGAGATATTTACCAAATTTATGTGCAACTGCACATATCACATGCCACTTGGCATGCTTGGTTGCAATAAAAAATGCACGCAATTCTTTTTCCCAACAAAGTTTGTCCTCAACTCGACACCAAGAGCAGTACTAGAGCCTTTTGCCTGTTCTCTGTCAACGTGTCCGCTTTTACCAAAGCATTATTTTCACCACAATTTTCATGCAAGGGTTAAGTTCTTTCTGTCCTGTGCTGTACATATACCTGTCCTGGGCAATATGAGATGATTTTGCTAATTTTCCTAGAGGCTACTTTTATGTATACATGTAGATGGGTTGAGACTTTAATAATGTTCTAATTTTTTAGTCAAATTCAAAGAGAAATGCAAAAAAAAAAATCTCAGATGACTGCAATAATTTTGCAAATTTATTTAAGATAATCTTCTAAATTATGGGATTTATACCCTTCTTCTTGTTTCATGATTTAAATTTTAACAAATTCAATGTTACAAGTACATGTATGTCAGAACTTGTGACGTTACCATGGAGCAATTAGTCATTGTCACAACATTACATTGTCATAAATCAAAGTAAGACATTGTTAATGTTCGAGATCAAAAGGGACTGGAAAGACTAATACTGTCCCTTTGTAGAAAGATACTTTCAAGTGTTGAAGCTACTTTTTAGTCAATGAGCAAAATGTTGGTGTAAATCTTACCATTCACATCATTATCTTCAACAGAAGTTACGTACACTGCACAAGTATTCGAAAAATGCATCTCTTGGCAGATTTTGATTGTTCTAAGATTTAATTGTGCAATTTTGTTTGCAAAGATAATTACAGACCCAAATTTGTTACATGTATGTTAGTCCATTTTTTAAACAGGTAGCATGTATTTCTGTATTTTCCCTGGCCACTGACAGGAGATGGACCATGGTATATCTAAATTATTGAATGTGTGGGATTTTTCAAAATGTGTACTTCGCTGGGTCGAGACCAAATAGCATGCATGTATACAGTCAAGTACATGTATCAGATATTGTCTCACAATAATGGAGCTGGTCGATTTCCAAGCCATATTGATGACTTGGGGCCCAAAACTTTTCGAAGTCTTGCCCATCCCAGCATGGAAAAAACAAGTAGAAAACATAAACTTAACCAGTATTACCTAATACAAGCAATACTGTCGGTGATAATTATCAAGTGACCTACATGTATTATGCCTATTGGGGAGAAATCCCTAATTTCAGCCATGGAATGAAGTTTCCACGGAATGTTGTGTCAGACCATTTAGGTTAATGAATTTGTTTCCCCATCAGGCTGCATTTCAAAATTGATTTCGGCAGGGTCTTACTTTTCATTATTCATTACTCATTATTTGAAATAAATTTGAGAGCCGACATCATCACCCATATTGGTGTATGCAAATAAACTCGAACAGACTTCGGCTGCCATATTTAAGAATGTTTGAACAAAAACAAGTTACCTCCCTTGATGGGATTTTCCAGAGGAGCATTAAATTTCTGTCAATGTTGCCATCCCTTCATGTCCATAGTCAGATTTGATGTATTTGATGTTGTTGAGTGAAATGAGGCTGGCTTAAACATTTTATTGATTTCAAGATGTTCGAACATGTCAAAGCGAGAAATTTATTGTGCTTGGAAAGGGCACCAAAGCACATGTAGGAGAAGAAAAAAAAGCAAAAAATGAAAAAAACAAACAAACAAAAAACAGGCGGTTGGTATTATGACATGTCGGTGGCTGTCAGGTTACAAGGAATCAAGTGTGGATGACCTTTCCATTCACAGATCATAACAACATGTGAATGCTCTGTGATCTGGATGCAAATCATTGTCAGCGAATATGTTTAATATTGGCGGGGTAAAATAACATCGTTTATGTGTCCATCCTCAACAACCGAAGTCATCAAACATAGTTTAAACGTTCAATAGAAAATGTATAACTATAAGACATACAACACCTTAATAAAAATAGGGGGGAGCCTCGATAGATTAGAAAATTATGAAATTTACTTGTTTTTTATTTTATTTTATGTCCTTTCAAATATGTTTAGAGTGTGTATATGAATGGTACTACATGACTATTTGCCTCTTTCTGGTCTTGTTCGTGTAAGTATGTTGTAAGATGTCAACATGTTGCATTTAAGGATAGAGAGCCCTCCTGCAGACACTTTTGCACACCCCCTAGAATTTGTCTTTGTACCGCTAAAAGTATGCTGTATACATGTAGTAATGTATTTGTTGAAAGAGCATTTCTTATGGATCCCAAATATATAAATTTTCGCTATAAATCTGTAGTTTGTGAAGATATTCAAATTTAAGCAAGATACTTTAAAAAAATGAGCCTTCTTTTTTAAATGGATATTTTAAAGAAAGTATTCAACTTTTCATAACTTACATCATAATTTCCTGTAGGAGACAATCCAACAAGTAATCTGTGTCTCAGTTTTGTCAATTTTGGTGTAGCTCTTTTTCTATTGACATTTAATTCAACTTAAAAGTTCAAAACTGTGAGATGCTCGATTCAGTGAAAAAATATTCCATTAAATGTCAATAGAATGAGAACTAGACCAGAATTGATAAAACTGAGAAACCGATTTCCTGTTTAAGTCGTCTTCTACAGGAAATGATGAAGTAAGTTACGATAAGTTGAATATTTTTTTTGAAAATAGCGTTTAAAAAACTAAAATTAAATTTTAAATTAAAGTTATTTAAAATCCAAATATCTTCAGAGCATACAGGTATACAGTGAACAAACTTATATACTTGGACTCCTCAAGGAATGTGCTTTCAAGAAATATATACATTACCATAGCTGTGTGGCATACTTTCAGCAGTATAAAGACAAGATCTAGAGGCATGAGAGGGTGTGTAATTTAAGTGTGCGCAGGAGCACTCTGTACCCTTAATTTCTACAGTGAATGTAATATTGTTGACCTGTTGAGCAATCTCACCAGCCCCCCCCCCCCCACCTCTACTTCACAAGAAGTGATTAAGAAGAGTTCTGACATCCCTTTGATGAAGAACATTTCTTTCTCCTGATGGTATACTGTACATGTGCATGTAGCTATCACAGCTATAGCCCTTCGTACCCATGTTGTAGCTTTGCCATACATGTACGTCGGCCATAAACATACATGTACATGTATATCTAAAATTTACAGGAATACCAGAAGTGCTCTGGAGGTTGGAGTACCAGAAGTGTTCTGGAGGTTGGAGTACCAGAAGTGTTGTCTGGAGGTTTGGAGTACCAGAAGTGATCTGGAAGTTGGAGTACCAGAAGTGTGCTGGAGGTTCGTAGTACCGGTACCAGAAGTGTTCTGAAAGTTGGAGTACCAGAAGTGTTCTGGAGGGTGGTAGTACCAGAAGTGTTCTGGAGGTTGGAGTACCAGAAGTGTTCTGGAAGTTGGAGTACCAGAAGTGTTCTGGAGGGCGGAAGTATCAGAAGTGTTCTGGAGATTAGGAGTACCAGAAGAGTTCTGGAGGTTGAAGTACCAAAGTGTTCAGGAGAGCGGGAGTACCAGAAATGTTCTGGAGGTTGGGAGTACCAGAAGTGTTCTGGACTAGGAGTACCAGAAGTGTTCTGGAGGTAGAAGTGCCAGTTCTAGTGTTCTGGAGATAGGAGTACCAGAAGTGTTCTGGAGGTTGGGAGTGCCAGAAGTGTTCCGGAGGTTGGGAGTACAAAAGTGTTCTGCAGGTAGGGAGTACCAGAGATATTCTGGATGCAAGGAGTACCAGAAATGTTCCGCAGGTTGGGAATACCAGTTCTGGGTGTCAGGAGTACCAGAAATGTAACTGGGGGTTGGAAGTACCACAAGTGTTCCTTTGGAGGTTGGGAGTACCAGGAATGTTCTGGAGGTTGGGAGTACCAGAAGTGTTCTGGAGGTTGGAGTACATGTACCAAACTGTTTTGCTGGTTGGAGCATAAAAAAGTGTTCTGCAGGTAGGGAGTACCAGAAGTGTTCTGGATGCAAGGAGAACCAGAAATGTTCCACAGGTTGGGAATACCAGAAGTGTTCTGGATGTAAGGAGTACCAGAATGTTCTGGAGGTTGGGAGTAGAACAAGTGTTCTAGAGGTTGGTGTACCGAAGTGTTCTGAAGGTTGGAGTGGCAATGAGTTCTGCAGGTAAGAGTACCAGAAGTGATCTGTAAGTTGGAGTACCAGAAGTGTTCTGGGGGATGGGAGTACATGTACAACAAGTGTTCTGGAGGTTGGAGTACCGAAGTGTTCTGCACAGAGTACCAAAGTGTCTGGATGTAGGAGAACCAAAAGTGTTCTGGAGGATGGGAGTACCAGAAGTGTTCTAGAGGTTGGAGTACCAGAAGTATTTTGGAGGTTGTAGTGCCTGAAGCATTCCGGAGGTTGGAGTACCAGAAGTGATGGAGGTTGGAGTACCAGGTTCCAGATGGGAGGCTGGAGTACCAGGTTCCGGACGGGAGGTTGGAGCACCAGAAGTGTTCTGCGGGTTGGGAGTACCACAAGCGTTGGGAGTACCACAAGCGTTACAGAAGTGTTATTGGAGTACCAAAATTTGTTCTGGAGGTTGGAGTACTAGAAGAATTCTGAAGGTTATAGCCTGAAACAGCACTTATTTGCCACAGCCTATCCTAAGCAGCCCTTGAAATTAAGAAATTTCTGCCACAGCAATAAAAATCAACACAATTACACCTTACACCTTACACAATTACACCTTACAGTTAACTTCAAGTTTGTTTCACTCATATGGTGACAGTCAGTTTGGTTGGTGGAGGAAGCCGGAGTACCCGGAGAGAACCACCGCCCTTCGGCAAGTAACTGACAAACTTTCACACATGGACCAGCTGGGCTCGAACCCGTGCCGGTTCAGCAGTGTGAGGCTAGCGGTCACCAGCGAAGCGCCTTAGACCACACGGCCACCGAGGGCCCCCTGACGAGGAAAGGGAGGTAACTATGCTAGTATACATGTCTGACTCGGGATTCCAATATTATGATCACTATGTTAACCTTTCAGATTGTGTCAGGTATGTGCATATACATGTACTTGGTGTAAGCTTATATAATATTGCAAGGTGAAATTATTATGGAATGGAATTAAGAAAATATTAGATAATTGAATATTATGTCATTGTGACACAGATTAATTAACTATATACATGTACATGTACCAGGTCACAATGACTTTGTCAAATGACGAGTACATCGCAGGGATCTACAGGCATGGCGGATTGACTTTAAGATTGGGAGCTAGGCCAATTCGGTGGGTGGACCTGGAGGGGCTGTCCATACACTTCACAGGAGGTCCGAGGGCCACTCCCCCTGGAAAATTGTTAAATTTTAGACTTCATTTAATGCAGTTTAGGGCATTTCAGTTATTATTGGGAAGGGGGGGGGGGGGGTTGACAAAGTTGTCCTTGACCCACCCCCTCTGAATATTGAGGGCAGCCTGCCAGTACCACCTCTGTCTATGTGACATTCCACTGCCTTGTATGTTTAAAATGGGAATTGGGAAAGAAAAATCATGTACTTGTAATGAGTTATTCCCTTGTATAGAATGTGGGGGAAATGTTGAGGGTATGTGAGGGGTATGGCCTGCCGAAATTGCCGATTGGGGTGGGGGCAAGTCACGCCAAAGTGTGAATGCCCCCACCCATCCCCGGGGATGAGGAGATGGGGGATCCAATTGACACATGTACACATTAGATCATTATTGTGGTCTGATTAACTCCCTTTAATTACCAAGAATGCTGTGACTAAAGTTAAGATCCCCAATGGTGAACAAAGATATCAGGATTATGGTATAGCCAGCATTTCTTAAGGTGTGGTTAGCTTACACTTCAAATTGACACATTAAGGACCCCTACGCTTTATGGGGCACATCTAGGGGGTTCACTGCTGTGACTTCTGTCTTTTTGGTATTTGTACATGTATAGCATATGTATAATTTAAAAACGGGGTTTGCCTGAAGTACCCTTGGCTGTACGAGCCTGTATGACTGGATGGGGGTGTGGGGGAGGGGCCGGAGGATGCTGGTGGGGGCGGACACAGAAAGGGGGAGGTTCACAGGGGCTTGTTGTTGGTCATTATTAATTATGATATTAATGTTTATAGATACATTCCTCCTATATGAATATTAATATCATAATTAATAACAGACCACTGGTCCAACAACAAGTCCCTGTGGAGAATTTCTGGCCAACTGCATGCATGGTTGCAATCGATTCACAAGTTGACTCACACTGTTGCAGATCTTGTTCAAAGCACAGTTTTGTTTACATCCAATATTAATATCATCACCTGTTTAATTAGTTATTAATTCTGACCTATCCATGACAACTGATATGACATTTGTTCAAAAACTCACTGATATTAGACGGGACGAAAGTGTTGTTGTGAAAGTGATATGGTCCCTTAACTTTTTTTATTCGAACCGATTTATGAACCTAGATAATCTGGAACAGGCTCAGGTGTACATGCATAGCAATGACAGTCACTGTAACAGTAAACTAACCAATTGAAGATGGTATTGATCTGAGCTGATGGTCGCATTAATTGTACGTTTCCATTCATGCGAAAAAGCAATAAAACGCCTTACCATTCTGTTGTGAACAATCCTCAACTCTGCACGAGTTGTGTCACATGACTTCTATCACAACCACTTTACTGCCGTAAACTGTTCCAGATGTCGTAAAATACTTGAGGCGATTAACTCATGAATATTAATGATAACTCGTGACTTTGGGCGGGTTCAGTCGTGTAAAACTATTCTGTTCAAGTTCGACGTTTTATCAGATTTCTTCCAAATCTGACAATCTGCTTAACTGGGCTGATAAGCAGGCCCAATTGTTGTTACGCAATCTATCAGATCTGGATGATTTATTACGAAATAAACGAAATCCAGACTCAACGTTGAGCAATTTTAACTGTTTTATAATATCTTGCTCCAGCTTACCCTTTGTCAGACTGCACAGCGCTATTTAATAGAAATGGGAATATCTACTTCAGGCCAACATATACCCAGGCAAGGTGGAAGCATTTTCCGACTGTGTCCAGCACTTCCGTGATCGCTCGTATGTGATGGTCGCCTTTTTTTCGAAAATCTAGACGTGAAATGGAGCGTTCTGACGCAATTTTGCCAGTATATTTTTGAGGAGTGAATTTTCCAAACTGAAGAAAATATAGACTAGGTTTTTGAAATGGAACTTATACTTTCCTGCTATATGGTCTCTCCGGGGTTGTTTTTTATACTGATAGGCCTATCTAAATCTAGTAAATGGTGTGTTCTGGTGCATTTTAAATGAATATTTTTGAGTGATAGAGCCCATATGTAAAGATGCTTTATCACTCTCTTGGAGACTATTTTTGATCACCTGCTTAACGTTAGCTGCCATATTATACATTTAAAAGCCACGGCAAACAGGTCTTTAGGAGCTTTGAGACGATTATCTTCATATTTAACTGAGTGAACTGCAAGAATGAATATTTTTCGCTGCTATATATTGTCATATTTCAATTACTGTTCGCCTGCCTGGCATCATTGTTGACAAAAAGACAAAAGATCTCTGGAAAATATCCAAAAAAGAGCTTTGAGATTTCTATGGCGCTACATTTCGTAACTTGTGTCTAATTCCGCTTAACCAGGGGCTAGGGGCCGCATGAACCCATGTACTTCAAGATCCTCATGGTGCTCATATGAACAGTCACAATCAAAGCGTGACTGAGATACATAATTCTCTAGATGACCATTTTACAACGATTATTATGGATTAAGAATACTGATCAGCGATAAGGATTTTATATTTTTGGAACATCATGATGTCTTGTCGTCATGGTTGAAAACTGTTGACCGCTTCTCTCTTGCAGAAAACTAGCCTATGTTTATGTATTCTATGATTGCCTTTTTGAATTTGGTGCTAATACTGTTATATAGAATATGGAATAGGTCTTTGGATTATGAACGCGGATATTCTTTAATGGACGACGCCTGAATTATGAATGACGGACTAGACGCGTGTAATTGTCATTTGCAGACGCTCTGCTTGCCTTCCCGCCTTAACACCCCGGAGATTCAGTTCTCCATCCCTTGTGTGCTTTGGCATGACATTCCATCCCGTGGAGCATGTTTTCCATCCTGTGGAGCAAAACATGGCCGAAAGTATACGTTTTTCGGCCTCTCCGGACAGAGTGCGAGATACCGATGAACGGGGGCGGAGGTAGGTTGATAATCATGTAGCCTATCAGGGGCCTATTTAATCATAGAAAAGTTGTGATCACAATTCCCTCTCTGTCAAGATTCCGTTTTCCGTAAATAAGCTACATGTACACAGCTATAGAGCTGTTGTGGCTATTTTGACAGACAAGCCGGCATTATACCCCCGATTGGAGTCATTTTTATCACATGGTCCGTCCGTTTTCAATGAAATATACTGCAGGCCCGTAATGTTGTTTCGCCTCTGACCTCTTGTCCGAATCCGGTACCTCATTTCGTTCTGCAATTTGCAATCCAGCTCCAATTACGTGTTCAATAGATAGTGCAGTTACGCTACCATCCTCACAGCTCTTTGGAAACCATTATTCAGGTTCGTATGATCAATTACGCAATTTAATATTCAGTGATTAGCGTAAAAATATTGCTATTAACGCAATTTAATGTTCAGTGATTAGCGTGAAAAGCTACAAGAATGTGACTATTTATATACGAGTGCTCATTCGCCCCCATGGCTCATTCATCCCCATGGGTTAGTTTATAGGGATAGGAAGATCGCGTGCCCTTTATATACTACTCATTGCGCACTACTCATCGCGCATGCGCAGTCGACCCATTGTACTGTCGGATGCAAGCCTGGCCCATGGAATCTCAGGTAGCGAAAACCCCAGGTCTCTCGCCCCACCCTAGCCCGCGCCACACCTATAGGGATAGGGAGATCGCGTGCTATTTATATACTGCTCATCGCGCACTACACATCGCGCATGCGCAGTCGACCCATTCTACTGTAGGGTGTAAGCCTGGCCCATGGAATTTCAGGTAGCGAATACCCCAGGTCTCTCGCCCCACCCTATCCCGCGCCACACCTATGCGACCAGCTGTGCAGTGAGTAAAGCGGAGGAGGAGACGGGGGAGTAGGAGGAGGAGTCGGACATGCCACGGATTATACTAGGGAGATGGGAGTGGGCTATAAACAGACAAAATGAGGAGGGAGTGGGTGGGGGTGTCTCATGGCGGTGTGGAGGCTAAGAATATCCCATGGTTAAGAGTGTCCGGCTCCTATCTTCTAACACAGCTAGGACACTCTTCTCCAGATATCTCCAGAGGCAGGACACTCTTCACTCAATAAAAAGATAGGAAACGGGACACTTATCCCCGGACACTCTTAGCCACCACACCGGAGTGAGGAGTTAATGATAATAATCTTGATCAAAGGGGGTTTCCCATGGTTGAATATTAACTATCTCCCAGTCCACAAGATTATCATTCACACAACGAGTCGATTATAGTCATATACTGAATTTATCAGTCGAAAAAATGCAGTTGGCGGATGTCGAAAATATGCTGTCAAAATGCGCCAGAACGCACCATATGGCATCTAAATTTTCAACAAAATTCTGGGGGAGCATACTCCCGGACCCCCCTAGCGGGGATTCGCGCCTGCGGCGCTCGCATAAAGAGTTCCGCAATATTTTCTACCGACCCCCCCACGTTGCCAAACCAGCCTACGGGCTTGTACTGCCAATGTTACTAGTATACATATCTGTTGTTGTGAAGTCAGTTAAACTGACTAAAGAACCGCTGATGAACTCAGCTAAACTAATTGTTTTGCGGTAGTCCATACCACGGAGCCCGACAAGCCATCCCTTGGAGCAAGAAAAACTTGAAAGAATTGATTTCATTGCTATTGCGATTCCTGAATTTCGATGTTAAAGAATTGAAAACGAAATTACTTCAGCATTCCATCCACTAGCATGACTGCCCGGTTATTGGACACTTGTTATGAATAAGAGTCTGCAGGTCGGCCATGCAACCACGTATGGCCAAGAAAGTAACAGTGAATTAAAGACTACATCTTTAGTCATAAATCGTCATAAAAAAACATTGAAGAAAAAATACGGAGAGAGACTGGGAATAGTTGAAACGTAGGGACCATTCACCTTATGAAAATGCAAGTTTGCTTCCAGTTATTGGACACTTTTTCAGTGATGGATTTATTTGAAACTAATCAACTTACTGTCAAATTGTTTGTCCCACAGTCTTTAGTAAACCTCTGTGACGTTCGAGCGGTCAGAAAACGTCTATCCTTGCGGTGTACACGAGACTTGAGGCGGCCTGGTCTCAGTCCCCTGTGACAAATTGTCAGGCTGATGTGAACGCAGTCTCGTATGACTGGAATTGGACAACGAGGAAGGTCCGATTCAACCTGTCACCTTGTCTGGATCGAGGAGGTAGGATGGGGGACCTGTAGAAACAACCAAGGCAATAATAAAGTAATAATATTGTATTCTGCTATGTACACAGCTCTGTACGCGCACAATACCTGTAATAAAGATCCCTACTCTAGAGGTAGTTATCGTTAATTGTTATCTTTATCTTAAAGAGAAAGACGAATAATATACAATATATACAAGAGACCCTATCTATGACGCGTCACGGCCCAGTCTCGTTCAGACTGGCTCTCGTCGTGGTATGGTACGGCGTCTCTGGTTCCTCTCCGGTCGTAGGCGTAGCCCCGGACTGTATGGAACGTCTACCGTGTCTAAGATTACACGGCCCAGTTCATCTAAGCGTTATTAATCATCCCTGGAATCCTCTCCGTATCACTGCCTCTCCTGGCAGTAGCCCTTCGGCGGCGTCGGCCCGTACGGCACACCACAGCGTCTTCGGCGGCAGCCCCTTTCGGCTCGGCAGGCCTCGCGTCTCCGGCGGCACGAATTCGGCGGCGACCCCTTTCGGCTCGGCAGACTTCACGTCTTCGGCGGCCCGTCTTCGGCGACCCGTCTTCGGCTCGGCAGACTTCACGTCTTCGGCGACCCGACTTCGGCGACCCGTCTTCGGCTCGGCGGACCTCACGTCTTCGGCGGCCCGATTTCGGCGACCCGTCTTCGGCGACCCGACTTCGGCCCTCACGGCGTTGACCCAAGGATGAGTTAATAGGCTCAGATTGTCTGCATATATATGTGGTAATAATGCCCTGGTCTCGGGGGTGGATTATTACCTTACAGTGTAATGTCAATTAATATCAATGATTAGTAATAGTATTCAAGCATAATTCGAGCCCTGCGGCAGTGTAAATATGTACAGTGGATGTAAGCTTGTGTAATCCGTCACCTCTAGCCGAGGCCTGTAGGTAACTAGTATAGGTGAGGGTGATTAGATCTATTCCGTCCCTAAGGCCGACGATCTTGTATGTGAACAAGTATATGTAATCATGTCAAATGGTATTTGTGTGATGGGCTGCAGTGTGGGATATTTGGTGCTCTGTATTCCCCGTTGATGGACATCTCGTCTTCAGATACTGTGCGTGTTAGTATCTTATCCCCGTCTGGCGGTTCGTCTCGTCATCAGATACTGTGCGTGTTAGTATCTATTATCCCCAAGCTATGGCTCAGCTCTCGGTTTTCCAACCCTTCGGCGGATGGTTCGGCGCTGTTTCGGCACTTTCGGCACATTCGGCGCATTTGCGGCGATCCTGTCTCTGTGCTCTCCCGCACGATGTTCACCCGCCGATTGTCTGAGACAGAATGCCGAACGTCCATTCTCTGCGTCTTATATATGCTCTGGCTCCCAGAATCCATTGTGCGCCCAAACATGGCAGCCCCCATAAAGCGAAAGTATAGACTCAGGCGGTGTTGGATTTCGTGTCAGATCAACAGAGTTCGACTTCTCTAGCCCGGTTTCGATGCAAGATGCGTGTCAGGGATATTTACACGTCCTTCGCTGAAAGTTTCAGCGCACAGTTAATGCAGGTAAGTCGAATATCCACAATTGTCGGTCCATTTACAATGCTGTTTAAAATGTCAGCGTAGAGCGAAAATGACATTCTCCAGGTCACGGTCATTTTCGTCACACTACCCACGCCTTCGAAAACACGACGCCTTCGTCGTGGAGTTCGGCTCCACTACCAATCATGGGTGCATAGAATTAACACGCAGTCTTTCCTCCGAAAGTATAGATAGTCCACAGTATAATAACAAAGGCTTCAATACGGTAGAATTACATCAGACGTTCCTCTCAGCTGTCTGCTGGGTCGTCACTGAAGGAGGAGACATCAGGTCCCTGCTTCACGGCACTGACCAAACACTGCCGAAAAATACATTAGTCCCGATAACGCGCGGGGCGTCTAATCACTCGACCTCGGGTCGTCCGCCGCGGTTCTGTCTCGGCCTCGGCCGGGGGTAAAGCTTCCATCTCGAGATCCAATGGTGATGCAGACTGCAAATCAACCTCGAAATCGGCAAATCTCCGTGGTCGCCGTATCTCACGCCCGCCCCGGGTCAATCGAGGTCGCCGGTCAACAGTCGGCGTTCTGACGACAGTCGATGGTTCCATGGGGTAAGGAAAGATAGCGCCATGTCCGACGCTATCATCTGATTCCACATCTCCATCGTCGCCAGACGTTTCTTCGGACTCACTGGAGGACATCTCACGAGCGTAAAAAGGCTTCAGCTTGTCATGGTGAACAACCCGGAGACCTCCGTCCTCATCTGCAATGCGGTAGGTCACGTCCGTGAGAGCCTCCTTTATCACGTATGGTCCTGCCCAGCGGTCCCGAAGTTTCCGATTCTCTCCACGTCTGGGAGCAGAAAGGTACAGGTAAACCTGATCTCCAGGTTTATACTTTTGCGGAAAGGCCTTGCTATCATATACCCTCTTCTGGCGCCGCAGGCTCTTCCCACTCACTTCTCTGGCATTACGATGAATCTCGTCCATCTCGTCCCGTAGTTCTCCGCTTGCTGACGTGGAGGAGCTCCCAGTACCAAGTGAGACGGCAGGGAGACTTCTCTCCCGAACACCATCATATTCGGCGAGAATCCTGTCGTCTCATGGGCTGTAGCACGATAGGACATCACTACAAGCGGTATATGCAAGTCCCAGTC
Source organism: Hanleya hanleyi (assembly GCA_036873755.1). Taxonomy (NCBI): domain Eukaryota; kingdom Metazoa; phylum Mollusca; class Polyplacophora; order Lepidopleurida; family Hanleyidae; genus Hanleya; species Hanleya hanleyi. Next base: position 15,904 of record JAVTVY010010847.1, read on the forward strand.
GCTTGGATGACTGTCAACACTGGCATGTAGCATTTGGGCTAATGTTCTGTTGAACCGCTCAATCATGCCATTTGATTGGGGGTGGTATGGCGTCGTCCTTGTCTTCCTCATCCCCAAAATTCGGCACATCCCTTTGAAAACTCGGCTCTCAAACTGGCGGCCTTGGTCCGAATGGATCGCCATTGGAACACCGAACTTGGTCACATAATGTTCCACCACAGCCTGTGCAACAGTAGGAGCTTCTTGGTTGGGCATGGCAACGGCTTCGACCCAACGGGTAAAATAGTCTCCGATGACCGCAATATACTGGTTTCCACTGCCCGTCTCTGGCATTGGCCCAAGGATGTCAACTGCGATCCTCTCTCCCGGACAACCAGTCATCTGTCCACGGTGTGGTCCTCGCGGTTTGCGTCCAGCCTGCTTTCTTCTGTTACATACATCGCAGCTTCGGCACCATTGGCGTATGTCCGTCTGCAGGCCAGGCCAGGTATAGGCCTGCCTCACCTTCGCTAAAGTCTTCTTTACTCCGAGATGTCCACCGGTGGGACCGTCGTGGCACTCTCTTAACACTTTACGGCGCAAGGAACGAGGTACAACCAGCAGTCGTCGCTTGACATTACCGAAGGCACCCCACAGGCTCTTCGTGACGAGTCCGTACGGACTGACGTCTTCCCGGTTTGGTCGGCTACCTTGCCGCACCCAGTCGAGAACAGGTTGTAGGTCGGGATCTTCGGCCTGGGTTCGGCCGAACCCTTCGGTTGGCGACACCATCTCAATCACACGGGCGGCTGCCTGAACGTCATCGCAGCTTGACCGACCACACTGTTTGCATGGGATACGACCCGGACGATGCTCGATGTTGAAATCGTAGACGCCAAGGGCCTGAATCCAACGGACCAGCTGTGCCTCCGGTTCCTTGAACCGCATGAGCCATCTCAGCGAGCCGTGATCGGTGCGAAGCAAAAACTTCCGCCCAAACAGGTAGTGTCGAAAGCATTTGACGAAATGCACAACAGCAAGTAGTTCTCTTCTCGTCACACAGTAGGCTCGTTCGGCCTTCGACAACACGCGGCTGGCGTACGCCACGACCTTCTCTTCTCCATCTATCACCTGTGGCAAAACGGCCCCGATGCCACAGTTACTTGCGTCCGTGTCCAAAATGAAAGGGAGCTTAAAGTCTGGCATAGCAAGCACAGGCGCGGTTGTCAGCTTGTCTTTCAGGGTATCGAAGGCTTGCTGCGCTGTGGTATCCCATATGAAGACTGTCTTCTTTTCAGTTAACGTATGCAGAGGCGCTGCAATGGTGGCAAAGTCCCAGATGAAACGTCGATAGTAGCTGCAGAGGCCCAGGAAACTCCGAACTTCGGTCTGCGAAACGGGTGGAGGCCAGTCTCGCACAGCACGGATCTTCTGTGGGTCAGTTCCAATCCCATTCTGTGATACTACGTGGCCTACATAAAGGACTTGTCGTGCCCCTATGACGCACTTGGACGGCTTGAGCTTAAGACCATGTTGTTTTAACCTCTCGAAGACCCCATCAAGAGGCTGAATCATCTCGTCAAACGTCCGTCCAAAAACGATGATATCGTCAAGGTGGACGAGACACGTATCATAATGGAGTCCCGCTAGGATGGCTTCCATTAGCCGCTCAAAGGTCCCGGGCGCATTGCAGAGCCCGAACGGCATAACTCGGAACTGGTACAGACCTTTCCTGGTTGAAAAGGCTGTCTTGCATCTATCTTCGGGGGACACTTCAACTTGCCAGTACCCTGACATTAAGTCAAGGGTACTCCACCAACTGGCACCTGCTAAAGAATCCAGAGAGTCGTCGATCCTCGGCAACGGGTAAGCATCCTTCTCTGTTATCTTGTTCAAAGCACGGTAATCAACGCAGAAGCGCATTTTCCCGTCCTTCTTTTTCACCAGAACTACCGGCGCTGACCACGGTCCACTGGATGGCTCGATCACTCCAGGCTGTAACATGTCTTCAACTTGCTCATCGATCATTCCACGGGCGTGAATCGGCGGTCGCCTCGGCGGAATGCGGATGGGTGGTGCACTTCCAGTCTTTATGTGATGTTGTACCTTCGTCGTTCGACCTAGATCAGTATCGTCCTTAGCGAACAGGTCAGTATATCGGGTGACCAAATCTTCTACAGCCAGGGCTTGGTCTGTCTCTAGGCCTTCGCTGGATCGTCGAACCAGATCTGTAAGGTGGTCTGGACATGCGCTGGTCGGCACGGCGGGCCTCTGTCTACTAGGTTTCGCACGTCTCGGCGTCGACGCTTCGGCCGCACTCGAAACTTTATCGTCCACTACTTCTACTTCACCCATACGCCCGCAGAGCGTCCCGGCCTGGACTACAGTCGGATCGGAGGACAAGTTGAGAAACCTCAGGGTGACTTCGCAGTCACGGTCAATCTCGGTGAGGACCCTGGCCACCATGGCTCCTGTCTTCTGGGTGAACTGCGGTTCGTTTTCGATCATCCCTACCTCGCCTGGTAGGCCCCACGAACTTTTCCTGTTACAACGGCTTCGGCTCCAGCAGGAATAGTCACAGTCTCGGTCGCGGCTACACGGTAACAGCCTGTGCTCCCCACGACCTCGCATTGGATGTAGCGGCCACCGTACTTGACCCTGTGGCGCTCCGTGTCGATCTTGGGACAGTGGGTGCTGAGAAAGTCGTATCCTAGAAGAGCGTCCACTGTTAGATCTCCGACTATCATCTTCTGTGTTCGTGTGGTACCGTCTATAGTGATTTTAAAATCAGCTTCACCTTTCAGGGGCATCAGCGTACCGTCAGCCATTCGAATACTAGCATAAGACGGGCTGCTCAATGCTGGTCTGAGCCGCGGACTCAGCTGCTGGTATACTTTCTCGCTCAGGAGGGAAATCGACGCCCCAGTGTCAACACAACACCACATCTTCACGGGCCCGATCTCGGCAGGCAAATAGAGTCCAGCTTCCCCGGAAGTATTAAATTTGGGAGGATTCTTTGGCGATCTCGGCGGTTTAGAGTCATCTGTTCTGGACACATCTGGACAGTCCGCCCGGTATTGACCCTCTCTGCCGCACGACCAGCAAGCATTGCTTCGTCCCCGATTCCCATACGTCCGTCGTTGACCTCTGGCGTATCTTGGTGGCTGTCGCCGTGATTGAGGCTGAGACTTTCGCATTATTTCTTCCATCAATTCTTTGATCTGTTTTCTCAGGCGAGCTTCAGATTCTTCGTCATCCTCGGATGTTGCAGCTATTCCCTCATCTTTACTAGGAACCGTGGACTTTGCGGTTGCCCAAGTCTTACGGCGTTGCGAGGACTTGAATGCTTCTACTTCTACAGCAGAGTGTACAGCTGCATCTAAGGTCTTCGGCCGCGTCTGCCATACAAGAAATCTAAGCTCGTCCCCAATAGCCTCCAAAAACTGATCCTTTGCCAAGGTATCCTGTACGTCATCCCCGGCATCGGGATATGCCTGTTGTGCAAGCCGAAATAATGCCTGAGCTAGGCCCGGAAGATCTTCTGACTTCTCTCGGTATCTGGATTTTAACTGCGTTTTGTACAAATCCAGTTGATTCGGCGGGGCAAAGCGCTTCTCCAAGGCATCCCTCAATCGTCCCTAGTCAGCACTCCCTGGTTCTGATTTCAAGCTGGCTAAAAGCTGCTGGGCAGATCCTCGGAGGGCGACGGCCAGATATTGACCCCGTTGTGAGTATGTCCATCCGTTGATAGCAGCACAGTGGTCGAAATGGGAGAGATAATCCCGTAATGGCGTGGTTCCATCATAGGTAGCAGCCTTTGCGGCCGTCAACATCGGTCGCCTCGCCTCAACCGCAGGGGTCGATGTCTGTAATGGCTGCCCCCAACTCATGGGATCATCTCGTCCTCTCCTCGGCGGCGGTGGCGTTTGATCGCAATCCTGCTGCGACCCGGACATATATTCGGTTCGGCGATATTCACCAACCGTTTCGGCAGCCTCACAACCCGCATTCAGCTCTGTGGCGTCGTTTTCAGTGTCCGGTCGTCTGATCGCCTCTCTTTTCCGCAACTGACTATCGGTGATTTTGGACATCTGGCCCGCTATCGTCGATACACTCGACTCGAACGCTCTGGCCATAGACCCGATGGTTTGTCGTAGCTCGACAATCTCTTCCATTATCTCTACGATCGAATCGTCGTCACGGTGTTCGTATCGGCCCCCGAGACCGTGGTTATCAGAACCAGAGTCTTTAGGGGCTCGATAACTTCCATTCACGTCGGATGACGTCTGCCACGAAGGTATCGGCGACGGGCCAGCTGGGGGAGCCGACAGCACTGCGTCTAGTTCTACTGTGGAAAGGTCTAGCAAATCCACTCTCTTCGGTGCCTCAAACGCTGATCGTCCGGTCCCCACTCCTCGTCGTGACTCTTCTCGGTCCCTTGGCGTTGTGGACAGCTCCCGCTGGCTTCTCGTCCTCCATGACAGCGAGTGGCTGTCCGCTGGACGTAGTTCGGCGCCCACATCTCCCATAGTCATCATGCTTGGGTTTCTGGTTTCTTCCCAGCGTGGTCCCTTCTCCATCGGTTTCCCGGTGTTGCCCATCCCACCGCTGCCACCAGTTGTGACGTTCGAGCGGTCAGAAAACGTCTATCCTTGCGGTGTACACGAGACTTGAGGCGGCCTGGTCTCAGGCCCCTGTGATAAATTGTCAGGCTGATGTGAACGCAGTCTCGTATGACTGGAATTGGACAACGAGGAAGGTCCGATTCAACCTGTCACCTTGTCTGGATCGAGGAGGTAGGATGGGGGACCTGTAGAAACAACCAAGGCAATAATAAAGTAATAGTATTGTATTCTGCTATGTACACAGCTCTGTACGCGCACAATACCTGTAATAAAGATCCCTACTCTATAGGTAGTTATCGTTAATTGTTATCTTTATCTTAAAAAGAAAGACGAATAATATACCATATATACAAGAGACCCTATCTATGACGCGTCACGGCCCAGTCTCGTTCAGACTGGCTCTCGTCGTGGTATGGTACGGCGTCTCTGGTTCCTCTCCGGTCGTAGGCGTAGCCCCGGACTGTATGGAACGTCTACCGTATCTAAGATTACACGGCCCAGTTCATCTAAGCGTTATTAATCGTCTCTGGAATCCTCTCCGTATCACTGCCTCTCCTGGCAGTAGCCCTTCGGCGGCGTCGGCCCGTACGGCACACCACAGCGTCTTCGGCGGCAGCCCCTTTCGGCTCGGCAGGCCTCGCGTCTCCGGCGGCACGAATTCGGCGTCGACCCCTTTCGGCAGACTTCACGTCTTCGGCGACCCGTCTTCGGCTCGGCGGACCTCACGTCTTCGGCGGCCCGATTTCGGCGACCCGTCTTCGGCGACCCGACTTCGGCCCTCACGGCGTTGACCCTAGGATGAGTTAATAGGCTCAGATTGCCTGCATATATATGTGGTAATAATGCCCTGGTCTCTGGGGTGTATTATTACCTTACAGTGTAATGTCAATTAATATCAATGATTAGTAATAGTATTCAAGCATAATTCGAGCCCTGCGGCAGTGTAAATATGTACAGTGGATGTAAGCTTGTGTAATCCGTCACCTCTAGCCGAGGCCTGTAGGTAACTAGTGTAGGTGAGGGTGATTACATCTATTCCGTCCCTAAGGCCGACGATCTTGTATGTGAGCAAGTATATGTAATCATGTAAAATGGTATTTGTGTGATGGGCTGCAGTGTGGGATATTTGGTGCTCTGTATTCCCCGTTGATGGACATCTCGTCTTCAGATACTGTGCGTGTTAGTATCTTATCCCCGTCTGGCGGTTCGTCTCGTCATCAGATACTGTGCGTGTTAGTATCTATTATCCCCAAGCTATGGCTCAGCTCTCGGCTTTCCAACCCTTCGGCGGATGGTTCGGCGCTGTTTCGGCAGTCAATTCGGCACTTTCGGCACATTCGGCGCATTTGCGGCGATCCTGTCTCTGTGCTCTCCCGCACGATGTTCACCCGCCGATTGTCTGAGACAGAATGCCGAACGTCCATTCTCTGCGTCTTATATATGCTCTGGCTCCCAGAATCCATTGCGCGCCCAAACATGGCAGCCCCCATAAAGCGAAAGTATAGACTCAGGCGGTGTTGGATTTCGTGTCAGATTAACAGAGTTCGACTTCTCTCGCCCGGTTTCGATGCAAGATGCGTGTCAGGGATATTTACACGTCCTTCGCTGAAAGTTTCAGTGCACAGTTAATGCAGGTAAGTCGAATATCCACAATTGTCGGTCCATTTGCAATGCTATTTAAAATGTCAGCGTAGAGCGAAAATGACATTCTCCAGGTCACGGGCATTTTCGTCACACCCCCAAGAATATTCAAACATGAATCAGCACTGTAGCTATCGAATCAGCACTAGTCATGCTATCGTAAACTGGCTGCTCCCGGGAATTGGTCTATTTTTAGACGGAGTGGTGGGGAGTTATTTACATCGTCTGCCAAACGCCGGTCGCGTTGCACACTGAGATTCAAAAGGAAGATTCTCTATATTTGTGGGAACATTTTGAGCCAAATTTCGTTGAATTTAATCATACCTGCAATCAGGAATGAAACTGAGAAACTGGATGAAATTTTCTGACGCATTTTTTTACCCAAATTTGTGACACTATTTCCGACACGCACGAGGGCTAAACGTGCACAAATTCCGTGAGTAAACTTATTAGCATGTCTTTGTAACTCAACTGTAAAATTAAATTTGTATTACAGTTGTCATGTAATATTCCCAGAAAATAGCCCCATTGCATCTAGATGTACAATAATAGGGTCTGTCCAATAACCGGGCAGTCATGCTAGTGGATTTTTTTGGCCCGATCAACCACCAACAGGCCGGACTAGGAATATTATTTGTATTGTTAATACACATAACATAAATTGCGGACGTTACCGTAGACCCATCATAAATTTTCTAGTTACTCAGGTCAACGCACTCGTCACTTTGTGCGCTGTGGGGTGTGACATGTGGGGTGTGACATCAGGCTCGAGACAGGCAGTATTCAACGAGTGTTTTATGACGATGTCCATATCGAATGTTTCTATATTACCAAAGATAACAGAGGAAGGACTTTGCAAACCTATGATCCACGTCCGATAACAGTAAAAAAATATGACATCGACATACGTATACCGTAGATCAATAATTTGCGGTACCGAACCTTAGATTCGATTATTCGAGGTTTACAGACTGGTTTGTGCATGTCTTCAGCTTTGATCATCAAACCAGTTAATGAGTACCGTAACAATTTTGTTCTTACACAATGTTGGTCGTATCAAGAAGATTTGGGGCACAGTAATCCCAGAACTTCCAACTGAAGTTGCCGAAACTCACTCAGCTGTCAAATGTTGAAGCGAGAACTATGTCCTTAGCAACAGTGTTTCGCCGTGCGCTAACGGGGGACAACTGCGCTCAGGATGGTGCACTATTGCCTTGAAACCGTGCGCTATCGCCTCGAGACCGTGCACTATTACCTCGAGATCGTGTGACATCGCCTCTAGACAGTTAGCTACTGCAGAACATGTAATAGTTCTTGTGCTATATACATGTAATATGGGGAATTACAGAATATCATACGACCAATCAGGATGAACAATTACGGTATCATGTTTTATAATAAATTTTATGACAGATGGCTAACTGTTGAAATAGTGTTGGAAAATTAATATTCTGGGTTGGGAGCACACCTATTCTTTCTTGATTTCACCTTTTTTTAATAAAAAAAAGAGCATAAAATGAAATAATAACCGAGTCACTGCACCACTGTTTTAAGGGTGTTCATCAAATCAGAATATTTTTGTTCTTCACCTAATACTGTCACGGAATAAATAATGGCTTTATTAAAAGATTCATTTTATGTTATAAATTCAACAATATAACCATTTGTAATGTTTCGTCGGTAAAGGACACCGTTCACTTGCTTGACCAGCATGTTTCGACATTTGTGATGCAGCGTATTTCACAAATTTAGAAGAATTTATCTGTTTTTCTTGCTCCAAGGGATGGCTTCTCGTGCACCGTGGTATGGACTACCACAATACAATTAGTTCAGCTGAGTTCGTCAACGGTTCTCTATTCAGTTTAACTGACTTTACAACAACAGATGTGTGTACTAGTAACCTTGGCAGTATATTTCAATGAAAACGGACAGACCATGTGATAAAAATGACTCCAATCGTGGATATAATGCGAGCTTGCCTGTCAAAATACCCGCAATAGCTCAAACTGTGTAGCTTATTTACGGAAAACGGGATCTTGACAGAGAGGGAATTGTGATCACATCGCTTCTATGATTAAATAGGTCCCTGATAGGCAACATGATTATCCACCTACCTCCGCCCCCGTTCATCGGTATCTTGCACTTTGTCTGGAGAGGTCGAAAAAGTGTACTGTTTTGCTCCACAGGATGGAAAACATGCTCCACGAGATGGAATGTCGTGCCAAAGCACACAAGGGATGGAGAACTGAATCTCCGGGGTGCTTAAGCTTCTCTTATATGTATGGTGTTCTATTTGTGCCAATTTGATCTCGCGCGTCGACTTGCAAAAGTCGACGCACGACGCGCGACGCGAAAAGTCGACGTCGTGTTTTGAAACGCGACGTCGCCCTTTCCGTCGCGCGTCGACTTTGACAATGTTAAAGAGATAGGCCAAAACTCGACGTGGTGTTTCAAAAGTCGACGTCGCCTTTTGGCCTATCTCTTAGCATTGTAAAAGTCGACGCGCGACGCGCGACGGAGAGGGCGACGTCGGCTTTCAAAACGCGACGTCGACTTTTCGCGTCGCGCGTCGTGTGTCGCCTTTTTGAAGAATCAAAACTCGACGGGTGACCCGAGACGGAAAAAGTCGACGTCTCGTTTTGAAAGGCGATGTCGCCCTCTCCGTCGCGCGTCGCGCGTCAACTTTTACAATGTTAGGAGATAGGGCAAAAGTCGACGTCGACTTTTGAAACACGACGTCGAGTTTTAGCCTATCTCTTTAACATTATAAAACCCGACGCACGACGTCGCGATTTGAAAGGCGACGTCGCCCTCTCCGTCGCGCCAAAAGGCGACGTCGACTTTTGAAACACGACGTCGAGCTTTGGCCTATCTCTTTAACATTGTAAAAGTCGACGAGCGACGGAAAGGGCGACGTCGCGTTTCAAAACGCGACGTCGATTTTTCGCGTCGCGCGTCGTGCGTCGACTTTTGAAAGTCGACGCGCGAGATCAAATTGGCACAAATAGAACACCATATACATGTAATTTTACCTGTATATGGCAAGATTCGGCTGGTGGACGTTTCGTCCCCGAGGCCCGCCCTCTGTACAGACCTTTTGGTCTTTGGTATATGTTGGCACTCGGGGAAGTTGATTCTGGGTCGACATCGGGTCTTACAGACTAGTCTTTTGTGTTAAATGCCGTCATTTTCATCTGACGACGATGCAGCTCACCAATCCCCAGTGTACGAGTTGTCACAGCGACACAGCTCACCAATTACCGATATACGAGTTGTCAGAGCATTTCCATCATAGCTCTCTAGGTTTGTATCTAATACCGCTTATGCAGGGGCTACGGGCCGTGTGATCATGTCATCCAAGTTGCCACATGAACAGGTACAATAAAAGCGTACCTGAGATACAACACATATCACGAATCGTTAGATTCTTGCTATGTGCTTTAGAATAGGTTAACCCGAAGACTATACTGTGAAGTCATGTGGCTCTGTCAGTATGTCGGCACCTCTTCCCACTTCCCTTGTATGTGTTGTAATTTTTACCTGTATATGGCGAGATTCTGCTGGTGGACGTTTCCGCGAGGACCGCCCCCTGTACAGACCTTTTGGTCTTTGATATCTGTTGGCACTGTGGGAAGTTGATGTTGGGTCGAAACTAGTCTTTTGTGTTAAATGCCGTCATTTTCTTCTGACGACGATACAGCTCACCAATCCCCAGTGTACGAGTTGTCACAGCGACACAGGTCACCAATTACCAATATACGGGTTGTCAGAGCATTTCAATCATAGCTCTCTAGTTTTGTATCTAATACCGCTTATGCAGGTGCTAGAGGCCGTGTGGTCATGTTATCCAAGTTGTCACATGAACAGGTACATATCACGAATCGTTAGATTCTTGGCATGTGCTTTAGAATAGGTTAACCAGAAGACCGGCTATACTGTGAAGGCATGTGGTTCTGTCAGTATGTCGCACCTCTTCCCACTTCCCTTATATGTGTTGTAATTTCCGGGGCTGGATGCAGCTTGTTTTTTACGTAAGTCTATTTCGTCATGAATTTTAGTGTGACTACATAGTCACAGATGGATCTCCAAGGAACTTACTCTTTTCGCGCTTAACCCTATCTGGCGTGGGCTTTTTGGGACCTGTCTTATTTTTCTTACCCCTTGAGCTAGGGGGCTGAAACTTACCACACTATACCCTTGGGTCAAGCTCTACCAGAAAATGTAAAAAATCCAAGATGGCCGCTTTGATGACGTCAAAGTGACGTCATTTTCAAAAACGGCATTTCTTAGTCGAGTTTACGGTCGGATTTTCCGAATTTTTTATTTATGCAATTTCTCCGAGAAAAACTGCATCATAAATTAGTAAATATTAATGTGATTTGAAATAAAATATTTTTTGCCCACTTTTTATCGCGGAAAAGCAGAAATTTTGAAGAAATATGACAAAAACATCACTTTTCTGGTACCCCACGTGACCGCCATTTTTGAATTTACCCATGATCCTCTGCTCGGAGGGTTATGCAAATAGGCTCAAAATGACCCCAATATGATAAACTATAAAGTCAAGGAGTTTCAACGCTCTAGTTTGGTCGTTCCGGAGATAGAGCAGAAAGTTTGGTAGGAGGGCCAATTCGGCTCCCCCAGGCCAGATAGGGTTAAAACAGCATGGTTTCGACCGAGTTGTACCTCCAAGTGGAATGGTCACTCATCGAGTGACTGCATCTGGTATGGGAACACCAATATTTTTAACAGTTTATATATGATCTTTTCAATCAAGTATGCACGATTAGGGCAGTTTTTCCATGGATACCTTGCTGCTCTATGAAAATATATATGTCGCGTTATTCCGCATTCCCAAACCTGACAACAATCACACCATGATGACGACAAGTGACAGTGTACATTGCTCCACCTTTGAACTTTTATCGCCACATAATTCGCATATGGGCGACACAGTATTTGCGCCATATTCTCAAATCTTGTTCTTTTTATCATTTCCAGGTAATCCTCGGGCCAGATTCATTATTCTCCTTATCTTACAGTAGGCGCATGATGGCTTCCATGCATTCTCCACAATTTTAAGTTGGCATCACAATATTGGGACATGACCAGGCCTGGGGGATGCCCCCCCCCCCCTTAATTATTTTTCTTACCCCTTTAGCTAGGGGGCTGAAACTTACCACACTATACCCTTGGGTCAAGCTCTACCAGAAATTGTAAAAAAAATCTAAGCTGGCCGCTTTGATGACGTCACAGTGACGTCATCTTCAAAAACGGCATTTTTGGTAAATTTTTCGGTCAGATTTCCCAATTTTTTATTTATGCAATTTCTCAGCAAAAGCTGCATGATAAATTAGTAAATATTAATGTGATGTGAAATAAAATAGTTTTTGCCCATTTGTCATCGTGGAAAAGCATAAATTTTGAAGAAATATGACGAAAACATCACTTTTCTGTTACCCCACGGGAGCGCCATCTTGAATTTACCCATTATCCTCTGCTCGGGGGATTATGCAAATAGGCTCAAAATGAACCCAATATGATAAACTATAAAGTCATGGAGTTTCAGCTCTTCGTTTTTTGTCGTTCCGGAGAAAGTTTGGTACGGGGGAGGGGGGGACATTTTGCTCCAACATCACCACCCCAGGCCCGGCAGGGTTAAAATATGCGAGAACGAGTCCGAGGCTTCATTCTGGCCATGTCCCACATACCAAGATGTTCTCGACACGGCTCGGATAATGTAGGACATTAGTACCTCGTGACGCACTGCCACGCTAGGAATCCATATTGGCATCCATGTTGAAAGCATAGTAGGGTTAAAATATGCGAGAACGAGTCCGAGGCTTCATTCTGGCCATGTCCCACATACCAAGATGTTCTCGACACGGCTCGGATAATGTAGGACATTAGTACCTCGTGACGCACTGCCACGCTAGGAATCCATATTGGCATCCATGTTGAAAGCACAGTATCACGCCGAAACTCCGAACAGCGCATGTCAGCTGTATAACTTCCGTTACCATGGAGATCAGCTCGAGAAGAAAAAACAGGAGAAACACCTCAAATTAGAAGAGATCCTTCACGGGTAGAGTCAAGGGAATATCCATTTCATTTGGATATCTATTTTATAATAATTTATAACTACAACGAGGACTGTGTGAGCGAAAACAAATCCTATAGCATGTGATGTGTCTCACGTGCGGCGGATCACGGTTTACAGTTGAGAGCTGTAAAATCTTTCACCATTAATGCGCGAGGTACTATGTCTTCGATGGTGGCCGAGCAGTCGCGAATGAACAAAAGGTTGGCCTCGATCATGTTAGTTCAATGCTCTGCTCAATAGGAGCAACTCCCTATTGATTGTCGTGTTAGTCTGCAACAGCTACGTTATCAAGTTAGACACAATAAGGAAATTCTTTATTTCGCAATTTTAAAAGCTTTTATTTATTTTTTGGTTGGGGATGTTCATCCGACAGATTTAACTTCTTGTTGTAGCTGAGAAGAAATCTTGTCAATGTTCCTTCATTTAGAGGCTCCATACCTTTGGCTATTTATTTTAAAATATTATATGACTATTTCAACGTTCACCTTCATTTGTCGTACATTCTTGAATTGGTAGCAAACTAACAGCCTTTCTTTCTTCCATATTCCATATAACAGTATTAGCACCAAATTCCAAAAGACAATCATAGTATACATAAACATAGACTACTTTCCTGCAAGTGAGAAGTGGTCAGCAATTTTCAATGATGCCGGCAAGACATCATGATGTTCCAAAATATGAAATCCGTATCGCTGATCAGTATTCTTAATCCATAATGATCGTTGTATAGTCGTCATCTAGAGAATGATGTATCTCAGTCAACCTTTGATTGTGCCTGTTCATATGAGCACCATGCGGATCTTGAAGTACATGGATTCATACGGCCCCTATAGCCCCGGGTTAAGCGGAATTAGACACAAGGTACGAAACCTAACGCCATAGATCTTGCTCGCTACGCTCGTATTTTGCTATCAGCATGCGATATGTATCGCCAAATGTGAGAAACTTTGAGTGGGGGCGCTTGGTGGTTTAGCCCTGTTTTATAAGTTTCTGCAACAATGTTTTGTGACGTTGACTAAAATCGTCACATTTAACTCAGGATCTAGCAAATGTTACTAGGCGAGACATGTATACGCCATATGCAGGTCCCACTGGAATATTATTGTCCAGAAAGGAATACTTTACTATGTCGAAATTGTAATCATCTCTGTTGTCATAAATTTGACGAGAGAGAATGCCCGCTTCATTTATATAGAGATATAGATCTAAATATGATGTGCCTGTAGGGCTATCTGTAGTTTCCTTCAAATCCAGTGAAGGTTGATATATATCCTTCACTTCGTCATTTATATAGCGATTATCCACAGCGAGAAGATCATCTATATAGCGTCCGGTGAATGAGAAGGAACGGGCTTTGAATGAATCGGTTTTTGAAAGCGCCTGCATATAGTGATATTCATAAGAGAACAGATATAGGTCAGCCAGCAGGGGTGCACAATTAGTACCCATTGGAATACCTATATGCTGTTGACATATTTTGTTGCCAAATTTCACATAGATATTTTTAATGAGAAATTCAAGCAACTCTATAAACAAAGAAATACCCCATGAATGATATCTCTTGTATGTAGTACAGCTTTATGGCTTCTGACATTAATATATCTACGATCAGTTTTCTTGAAAACAGAAACTATTAATGAACTCAGACGGTCAATAAGGTCATGATGAGGGATTGTAGTATAGAGAGTCGAGAAATCCCATGTGGATACATGTCTGTACGGTATGTGACCTTTAGCATCAAGTTCTTCCGTAAGACATTTTGAGTTTTCAATATCCACATACCGTGCTTGTTCCAGAGGGCATTATTTTAAATGGTCCCCTTATAAGAGATGTTTTCAACGAATTTCCGCGTATATTCCAACCTTGGATACACATAACGATGTTCTTCCCACATAACTTTCTTTTCTGTGATTTCAGGGTTTGCGTTCTCTTTTATCAATGACTTCTATTTCCCAAAAGCTGTCACAGGTGGATCGAACTTAGTTATCCTGTAACTCGGAATATCTTAACCCTCTCTGGCCCGGTCGATTTGGGACCTGTGAAAGCCTTGAGGGGGGGGGGGGGGACATTCAGTCGCCACTTAATACTTTTCTTACCTCTTGAGCTGTGGGGCTGGACTTACCACACTATAGACCTTGGGTCAGGCTCTACCAGAAATTGCAAAAAATCCAAGTTGGCCGCCGTGATAACGTCACAATGACGTTATTTAAAAAAGGCACTTTTGGACAGATTTTTCGAATTTTTTATTCATGTGTGTTTCTTCGCAAATACTGCATGATGGATTAGAAAATAATAATCTGACGTGAAATAAAATAACTTTTCTCCACTACTTCTCGCATAAAAGCAGTAATTTTGAAGAAAAATGACGAAAATATCAATTTCCTGCGACCCCACATGGTCGCCATTTTGAATTTGATAATCTGCTTTGGTTGGGGTTATGCCGATAGATTCATAATGACTCCAATATGATAAACTATAAACTCACAGAGTGTCAGCTCTAAACGTTTTTTTCCGGAAAGGGGGTTCCTGGCGCAGGTGCAGGTGACTATGACGTCATAAGATACAGAAAACAATTTTTTTTATAAATAGGTCAGTATGACGTCATAAGTAGGTCACTATGACATCATAAGTAGATCAGCATAACGTCGTAAGTAGGTCAGATTGACGTCATCAGTAGGTCACTATAAGTAGGTCAACAGGTCGCCATAATTAGGTCACCATGACGTCATAAGTACGTCGAGATGACCTTTGTAACTAGGTTAGTAGGTCGAGATGACGTCATAAGTAGGCCAGCATGACGTCAAAAGTAAGATTGAGCGGTATTGATCAATACCAGTGAAAGCTCGTCATTCTTAAAATTCTTTCTATAGGGGCTATTCCGCTCCGTTTCATCGATACAGCTATTCATAACCTTGGAGACGCCTACAAATCTATCATCCATATCATGTTTAAAGACGGCGTAGTAAATAGAGGCCGCCTATTTTTACTACATATCTATACATATTCAATGTGTCAGAATGTTTCCGATACGTTGGAAGTTAAATGACGTCACAAGATGAATTAGACGAATTTTAGCAAAGTCTCTATATCCCTAGAACGAGAGTCGAAACTTACACCGTTGGATAGCCCCTGCGTCCCCCTTATCTTGTGTAACACCTTTTTACGACATTCGATGTTGTCATACCTATATTATAACTGTATGAGAGGAAGTTTTTAATTTCTTCAGAAACCGTCGAACGCGTCACTACTATCACTTTATCATGTCGGCAGAAAACAACGTTGACGATGCTGATATGTGGATTAAATTTTATCTAGACCAGGGTAGAGTATTCTTAAAGAAGGACATATCTCAGATCACGGGACAGAGTGTGCATTCTCCTCCAAACTCTCTTAATATTTCGCAAGGCAAAACAATTCGGGGAACTCCGCTAACAAATCCCCAACAAGAGAAGTGACTGTTAAACTAATTTCACCCGCACAGCAAGTTGTGGAGCAGGCTAAAGCAAAAGTTGTACACGGCATCTGGAAGCAGGCGGTGCAAGCGTCAGTAAAGGGAAAGCGGAAAGACACTCTCTCGGAGACACCTAGAAAGTCTATGACGAGAAAAGGAATAGATTTTTTTAATAGCGATATTTAAGATCCAGTACTTGGAGACGCTCATTATTAGAATAATAATGATTATTCAAAAAATGATATCAGAATTAATCTACGTTTTGTCGGTGAAGCGCCAACATGGCAAACAAGCGTACGGTGTGCCAGAATACATTCTCGCGTCCAAATAACCTGATCAGACATCAACTTATACACCAACTGGGGACTCAACCAATAATAGCAGAACATTCGTATAAACGCAAGTGGAGACTCGATCTATGGCTCACTCAACAGCATCAGAACATGCATTTACTATGATCGTCAGCGGCCCGACTGGCTGTGGGAAGACATCAGGGGTAATGAAATTTTTGGAGCGTGCTAATATCGATCCCTCTCCAACACGCATCGTATGGTGTTACAGTCAATGGCAGTCAGCCTATGAATCTACAAGTCTGAAAAACGTAAACTTTCTCCCCGGCATACCTCATGACATCGGCGAAGAGCATTACTTCGGCCCCGGCGAAACCAACGTTATTGTCCTAGACGATTTGATGGGTGAGGTAAAGCGCGACGAAAAAATTGCCGACCTATTCACCAAAGGTTCGCATCACAGAAATTTATCCATAATTTAGACTCAGAATCTCGAGGCAAGGCATCTCGAGATATCGTGCTAAACTGCCAGTATTTCGTTCTATTCAATAATCCTATTGATAGACAGCCTACCAGTCTACCAGTGTAATATCAGGCGACGAAGAACTTGTGAAAGAAGAAGGGCAACAACAACTGCTGCCTTGTCCAGCCCCAGTCCATAATCCATCAACACAAATTCAACGCATACCAGTTCCTCTCTCTAACGTGATACCATCTCACGATCCAGCATGGTCCGCTAAGAGGAATGAACAAGTGGAAGAGGGATTATATACGAGGACAGATACACCTTTGTTAAAACGGAATGAAGATGATGACGAGTCCCAGCAGAGGCAGATGATCCATCGAATAGGCGGGAGATTCGGCGAGGTTATAGGCATAGGGCGAAGTTGACATCGTCCTATGCCTATAACCTGGGTAGCCGCCATGTTGAATCTCCCGCTGGAGGCTGCCATTCGATGGCCAATACCAGACTCCCATTACGCCGCAGTGCATTATGGGAGCTGGGTACCGGACTAGACGAGTCCCAGCAGAGGCAGATGATCCGTAGGAGCGGGAATGAAATGGAACGACGGAAGAGAAAATACTCTTCAGATAACGAGAGTTGAGACTCAGTCAACCTTTGATTGTGCCTGTTCATATGAGCAGCATGCGGATCTTGAAGTACATGCATCCATCCTGGGGAAATAGATCAACCTACCGATTTGCGGAAACGGGTCAAATATAACGTGTGGAAAGAGATGTTCGGTAAACCTATCTGTATTTGTATTTGTATTTATTTTCAGAAACCCACAGGCCTGGGGCCCACTTACAGGACTGATAACAGGAACAAACATATAATAACAATATAAGAGATTAATAAAGGAGAAAATAATATAAGAATTATGTACATAAAACATGAGGTGATACAGTAAAAAATTGTATTGGAAAACATAATGGCTTTAACTTTGCGTTTAAAACTAGTATGGCTGATAAAGATATCTAAAACCGGAATGTCTTGCCAGTTCGTTAACAAATTCATCGATCTATTAAAAAACATATAGTAACGATATAAGAGATTAATAAAGGAGAAAATAATATAAGAATTATGTACATAAAACATGAGGTCACACAGTAAAAATTGTATTGGATATGCCAAAGACCTAAAACATAATGGCCTTAACTTTGCGTTTAAAACTAGTATGGCTGATAAAGATATCTAAACCGGAATGTCTTGCTAGTTCGTTAAAAAGATTCATCGATCTATTAAAAAAACTATATTTCTTTAGGATAATTCTAGGATTTTCTGGTCTAAAAACATCTATCGATCGAAGCCGTCTAGACGGACAATTAAAACATACCTGTTCAACAAGATATGGAGAGTCAATTATTGAATGGACGCATTTATGAAGAAAATACAAGTCTGAGGCTTGGCGTCTGGTATACAAAGGAGGAATATTAAAGGATTTACAAAGAGCCTCGTATTGTCAAGATACATAAGGCTGCTTGGATTTGAAACATACGAACTTTACAAACTTCTTCTGTACACTTTCAATCTGATCAATTAGATATTTCTGTTGTGGCGACCAGACGGATGAACAGTATTCTAATTTTGATCGTACAAGAGAGGAGTACAGTGAGACAAGAGATTTTGGGTTTGTAAAAGATACACATGCTCGTTGCTCACAATGTTGTTAATATGAGATTTAAAATTGGGGTTGGACGAAAGAATGATTCCGAGATCTTTAACTTGCTCAACTCGTTCGAGTAACATACCGTGTATGAAATAATCAGACACAATGCGATTTCTTTTGTTTGTAAACGAGATGATAGAACATTTGATAATATTTAAGCTTAGTTTCCACGTTTTACACCACATAACAAGAGAGTCCAAGTCGGTTTGCAGAGCTCGAGCGTCTGCAGTGGAATTAACCTTTCTGAACAGTTTTGTGTCGTCAGCGTACACCGAGATCGAGGAAGATGAGATGCATTTGGAAACGTCATTATCGTAGATAGCAAAAAGTAGGGGGCCAAGCATAGATCCCTGTGGTACACCCTATAGAACTGGTTTCCAAGCTGATTCTTTTCCATTGACAATAATCCTTTGGACTCTATTTTGTGTGTACTGTAAGAGTTCAACCAATTTAATAGGTTTCCCGTGAAGCCGTAATGCTTCAACTTGTGATTCAACAATTTATGGTTAATGGAGTCAAATGCTTTACTAAGGTCTAAGTATATGGAATCCACTTGGTCTTTGTTTTCCAGGGCATTAGTCAGATAGTTCACATATGACACGAGATTTGATTCCGTGTTCTTTCTTTTGATGAAACCATGCTGTTCAGGCATAAGACAGTTTTCAGTATGACTGTATAAAGTCTCCGCTATAAGCATAAGAGTTACTAGCGTTAGATACCAGTGCGAAGATCTTGAATGTCGACCACTTACTTTGGGAGCGTTCATGGTCACAATCATCATCCGACTGTACAGCGCGATTACTGCTGTTTCTATTCACTTGATGTGAATTCACAATAACATACTGTGTGTCATCTATTCTTCTGACAGATGGTGCGTAACTTGTATTTCCTTTTAGTGGACTGGATATTAATAAAGCACAGAACACATAGAGAGCTGCGACAGTCAAAACTACGAGGAAGCACTCAGACAGACGATTAAGATGCGGAATGCCTATTCGATAAGTTGATTGGTAGCGTTTATAATAATAACGACTATGATGATGACAATGAGGATTCTGAAAACATCTATTCCGAATAAAGACCCCAGTAGAAATATTTGTAGATAAACATTGAATAGTAGACTATATGCGGAAATGATAGCCTCAACAACGGCTATGTATTTCATATAAGCTGATTCTCTCAATATGTGTAAATCAATGGTATGAGTTGATGAATAAAGCGATTATTTTTTAATCTCCGTATTGGTTTGTCTGCGTTTTATACTTTATACCTCCTCCTCCTCCTCCTCCTTTATACTACTCATATAATTCCCCCTCCTCCTCTTCCTCCTCCTCTTTCTCCTCTTCATCCTCTTCATCCTCCTCCGGGCTCTCGAGTTCATAGTGGAAAAGCAACTCCTGAATTGATATTAAAAATATCAGGCCCCAATTGGAAAAAATGTAGACATTTTCTTGTCGAAAAATACAGCTTAAAATACTTTGGGATGAGACCTGAAGAAGGACATCTTTCTACATTAGTCTAATACAATGTAAAATAGTTGCCATACGGTATTACTTCCCTTAGACCGTTCAGCCAATATTATGAATTTTTCGTTTTTATTATTGTCCTCTGATAGTGTGAGATGAGAAAGTATCTGAATATTGCTGTATTTTAATGTAAACGGATCGATCGGGTGTCGGGTTTCAACTCAATCAGCATTTTGAATGCAACTCTTGGATTTTAGAATTAGAATATTCTATATAAAGTCAATGCCTCTATAACGAACGAACTCATCGCGTATGGGTCTAATGTAATGGACATTATCCTGCATGTAGTGTACAGAGAAATAAACACCTAGGCACGAGTTTTGAACGACGTACCCCCGGTACTGATCGGACTAAAGCAGAATACCAGTAGGCTACTTTTATTAGCATATATGGGCAGAATATCTCTTCCATTTTATTGCTTCCGCTACATTATACGTGTTACATATGCATCTCGATTTTCATGCCAAACGGACTTTGGAGCAATTTAAAAAAGTTTTATGGTCGCAGATTAAAGAATGATTGGATGCTGACGATGAATCAATCACTTTGAAAGACTCATCACTGTGCTTTATTATATATACATTTGACCTGTATCTTTTTTCACCAACATGAAATAGCCATGATGAAAATCACAATTTCATCTGCGATCCCTCGAGTAACGGCAGGAAATAGGTAATTAAATTGTTAATTACCGCTATGAGACGTTCCTAAAATTATTCGAGGGGGAACAGACATTATTTCTTCAGATAAGCATAAAAACTTATCTAAATTTGTTAATATGAGTACGTTGAACTCGCAACTCTTCACAGTACGAGAGAATGTCATGCTCTATATCTTTTTGCTTATTCATATTCCAAATGTGATGCAAGGTTTAACTTTATGAACTTTATCGTTTTGAACAAACTGGAGTTTTCTCGCTGTGCTATTCCGTGCATGGTAAGTTTCGAAAAATATTTGAAATAATGCCCTTTTTTTAAATTGCTTACCCTGTCCCAGAGGTTGCTGCCATATATTTTCCAATGCAGTAGTTTTGGTACATATTGTCATGGAGTGCCTTACAATGCAATTTTGACATACCGATTTTGCAGTGTATGCGTATTTTTTGTTTAGTAACAACAGTGTGTTAATGCTACATTTGTGTAGTCATATCCCAGGATTTTCGTGTTCGCCTCAATCCCGTCATTCCGATTGGTGTTTCTAGCTAAATTTCAAGATTGTCTCAAAGTATTTTAACATATGCCCGATGAATAAACAGATATTCTAAAGTTTTTATTTCTTGATTACAATGGTTACAGATGTTAGTGTCAGATAAACCCGTCTGGTACGCCCCGCTGGAGAATGTGTAAAAGTTTGCTAGTTACTTGCCGACAGGCGGTGGCTCGGCCCGGGTACTCCAGCTTTGTCCACAATGCAAACTGGTTATTACGGAGCCGTGGAGGTACGGAGCCGTGGAGGGGACATAGTTAATATTTTTTTAATTTCCCCCGAGATAATAACTAGGGGAAAATTCACCATTGGTCAATTATCTCGGGGGAAAATAATTTGCCCCGAGATAATTATCTAGGGGTAAATTCGCCATTGGTCAATTATCTCGGGGTAAATTATCTCGGGGAAAATTAATTTTCCCCGAGATAATATCCCCCGAGATAATTATCTAGGGGAAAATTCGCGATTGGTCAGTTATCTCGGGGTAAATGACCAATCGCGAATTTCCCCCCAGATAATTTTGACCAATGGCGAATTTTCCCCTAGTTATTATCTCGGGGGAAATTAAAAAATATATTGACTATGTCCCCTCCACGGCTTCCATATGGAAAGGACATAGTCAATATTTTTTTAATTTCCCCCGAGATAATAACTAGGGGGAAAATTCGCCATTGGTCAAAATTATCTGGGGGAAATTCGCGATTGGTCAATTATCTCGGGTGAAATTATCTCGGGGAAATTAATTTTCCCCGAGATAATATCCCCCGAGATAATTATCTAGGGGGAAATTCGCCATTGGTCAATTATCTCAAATTATCTCGGGGAAAATTATTTCCCCGAGATAGATTATCTAGGAAATTCGCCATTGGTCAATTATCTCGGGGGAAATTAATTTTCCCCGAGATAATATCCCCCGAGATAATTATCTAGGGGGAAATTCGCCATTGGTCAATCATCTCGGGGAAAATAATTTACCCCGAGATAATTTCACCCGAGATAACTGACCAATCGCGAATTTCCCCCTAGATAATTATCTCGGGGATATTATCTCGGGGAAAATTAATTTTCCCCGAGATAATTTACCCCGAGATAATTGACCAATGGCGAATCGGGGAAAATTATTTTCCCCCGAGATAACTGACCAATGGTGAATTTTCCCCTAGTTATTATCTCGGGGGAAATTAAAAAAATATTAACTATGTCCCCTCCACGGCTCCGTAGTTTTTGTATAATGTTGAAATGTTTTAAATATCTTTTCCCATGGTATATATTATCAGATTCAGTGCCTTTCCCCACATTTGAAAAGATATAAATGATACATCTGATTGATAATTAAATAGGTTATTGTAGCCCTGCCAAAAATCGACATCATTAGAAGATTTTTCACAAAACTCCGACTAAGTAACCATAGGCTTAAAATCGAGGCAGGGCAACATGTTAAACCTCAATACCGGTTGAACAACGTCTCTGTGACCGGAATAATTTAATAGAGGACGAGGTGCACTTTATGTTGTCTTGCTCGCCAGGAACCCCCAAAACAACAAGTGGCGGGGGTGTATACACAGATATGTTGCTTTTCGTGCGGTATTCTGACAGTTCTGCTATTATTCTGCTAATGAATACTCCTCTGTGCAACACCGGAGCCATGCTACCAACGTCTATCTCTCCGACAGCGCTAATCCGACTGTGGACTTCCACCATATACAACTTATCACCTGATGCGATACCACGCCATCGAGATCTGCCAGTTCTTTTGCATGTGTCGCAAAGACTCTGACCATAGCTTCCGTCTGTCATGCTATGGATAAGCATTCGCTTAACGAAATTTATCGCAATATTCCTCCGAGTTGATCCTAGTCCGGGATGTTAGGGCATAAAAGGGACTGTTTGGTTCAGATTCTTCCAAAAGCACCAAATTTGGCCCATATGTCGCCCATACATTACCTTTTCGAGTTTTGACGGGCGCCAAGGTAGTCGCCCCCTGGGGCCGCCATATTGGCGAAATTCATTATTGCCGCCAACCGGGTTAGAGGTCAATCGTATTTAAAACAACAAAATGGCTAAAATCATGAATAATACAACTTAGTGGTTATCGGTGTCGGGGAATCTGATTCTGATCTTATTTCAACGATTTGAGGTCAAGATCGCCCTAAAGGTCATTTTGGGGTCAAATTCGTCAGTTTTAGTGGTTTTTAGTCACCATACAAACTAACTCATTTTATCGATTTTCGGAGTTGAGTAACCCGAATCTGGCCATATTTTGACAATTTGAGGCAATATTGCATGTGAGGTTCACGACCGAGGTCACCTGAAACAGAGATCAACCGGAGGTCAATTATAGGAAACACCAAAAGGGCTAGAATCACAAATAATACCATAGGGCTTTGTGGCATCGGAGAATGAGATTCTGACCTTATTTTGACGATTTGAGGTCATGGTCACCTCATTTGAGAATGAAAGGTCAAAGATCAACAGTTGCTACTAAAAACAATCGAAACAAGATTATTCAGGAACAAATGTTACTAAAATACTTCGGAGATGACATCTGCTGACAAAATGCTATAACTATGCCGCTACGTGCATTTAAATGTTCAAAATACAAAACAAAGACCGCTTAAGCAACAGTATACCAATGATTACTTTTACTACCTATGCCTCCTGGCTTGCACTCTATGATGCCATCAATAAATAATACTTGTCATCACCGCCCTCGACGCACCCGCCTTCGCATTTGCAGAGGGTCGTGTATCGGACATCGGCACAGTTGCATTTGCACCTTCCCGTGCATGCCTTGAGTCAGCCGCAGTGCATGAGAATGGCATATGCCATAGAAGTGTCGCTGAGAGTGGTCCATAGCGGTTGCCATGTACTGGTGCAATCTTTGTGCCAGCTCCACTCACTGAAGTCAGGGATTTCCTGCTGGATTGAAGCTAGTCCAGTAGAAATTCGCTTGCAGCAGCGCTCGTTTCACATGCTGCAAAAGCGCGGCTTGAGAGGTGGGATGTTTTCCAGATATCTGGTTGCAGTAGTGAAGAGGTGATGCTTGGCCTCATTGACACCGGCTGCACCACATCCCTTGCTGTACATTAGCACGATGAAGCGTTCTATAAGCTCCATATGCACAGAATCGAGAGTGTCAGGCTCATGCGTGAGAGCCACAAGTGTGTCGGTGGGGTCCGATATGCTTCCACAGGCTGCCTAGGCGGTCTTTTTGCCACATCCAAGAAACTGTGAAGTCGTCTTGCACCCCGTTAAGCTGTGAAAGAGAGGTAGTGCCACGGAATTTGACGGACCAAGATCGGAACAGATGGTTTGGACTGGAATGCCACAATACTTTTTCCTGAACCCCTAAAATCCCGAAGTATGAATAGATACACGGCTTCTTAAAAAATGTTAACAAAAAGGAGCCGTTCTCATTTATCAGCACACAGATCTCCAAGACTGACATGAGCGGAAAGCTCCTTCTGTGTACCCGTTTTGAGTCCGTGTTCTTCAACAGGCGTTGTGACCTCACAGTACTTCAACCTTGCAACCATTCCGAGGCGGACACCAGGGTCCTCCTGCATCTAGTACATGCCACGGAGGAGGGTCATACAACAGTCTATGTTCGCACGATGGACAGCGATGTCCGGTCTTTGGAGACCCACGATCTATCGGAACTCTTGGTGGACTTCGGTAGCCTACTGGAGAAAAATATTGTGACATTCCAGTCCATACCATTTTTTCCGATCTCGGTCCGTCAAATCCTTGGCACTACCCCTCTCCCACAGCCTTACTGGGTGCGACCCGACTTCACAGTTTCTTAAGAGCGCAAGCCAGAAGGTATAGGTACTAATAATCATTCGTATATTGTTGCTAAAGCGGTCTTTGTATTGTATTTCGAACATTTAAATACGCATAGCGGCGTAGCGGCATAGTTATAGCATTTTATCAGCAGATGTCATCTCCGAAGTATTTTAATATAATTTGTTCCTGAATAATCTTCGTTCGATTGTTCTTAGCGGTAACTGTTGATCTTTGACTTTTGACCCGAAAATGGGGTGACCTCAAATCTTCAAAATAAGATCAGAATCGGAGAATGCCACAAACCTCTATGGTATTATTTGTGGTTCTTTTGGTGTTATACCTACAATTGACCTCTGGTTCGGATGACCTCTATCGCGACTCTCAAATGAAATATTGCCCCGAATCGCCAAAATAAGGCCAGATTCGGCTTACTCAACCATGGAAACCAATAGAATGAGGCAGTTTATATATCTTGCCCCAAAACCACTGATAATGGCGAATTTGTCCCCAAAATGACCTTTAGGGTGACCTTAAAGGGTGACCTTAAAGGGTGACCTTGACCTCAAATCGTTGAAATAAGATCACGAGCAGATTCTCCGACCCGCAAAACCACTAAAAAGTGCTATTATTCATATTTCAAGCCCTTTTAGTTATTTAACTACGATTGACATCTAACC
Organism: Hanleya hanleyi; assembly: GCA_036873755.1. NCBI lineage: Eukaryota > Metazoa > Mollusca > Polyplacophora > Lepidopleurida > Hanleyidae > Hanleya > Hanleya hanleyi. Next base: position 41,359 of record JAVTVY010010847.1, read on the forward strand.
CGGGTGGCGACCATATTGAATTTCGCAATTTTGGCGCCCGTCAAAAATCGAAATGGTATGGTATAGGCGACATATGGGCCAAATTTGGTGCTTTTCGAAGAATGTGAACCAAAAATCCCTAACAGCCCTGACTATCCCGCTAATGCGGGCAAATAGCTCATCCTGAGATTGGGTGTGCTATGCTCTATAAATAACATCACGTACATGTACAGTTACAAGCTCTACCAGGCATTCATTACGTTCAGCTTCACGCCTCTCCGTTTAGCGCTGTAAGGGTGTCACGGACTGTGCCGGAGTTGACCCGAGGTCATCTGTTGCCACAGTAAGCGAACATGGCGACCGTCTAACTGGGCGAATTGATATCAGTCGCTACTCACCGATATATATTTCCGCAACATATAGTTCTAGGGTAATTTGTCAAAACGCTGCCTTCAAACTGTGTGAAACTGGCGTTTTGAAATACATCGATTAACTGTTTAGTGTATTTCGAGATAAAGATACATTTTGCGATCAGTAAAACAGTCAGATAGAACAGTTCTTGGTTTCTGCAGGAATCCTGCAAAACATGGCAGAGGTAAATGCAGCGTAGCGCAAAGCACCCTGGAAATGGTTTAATACAAAACCTGAATGTATTTACAATTTGTCATACAAATGGCTTTAAATGTATTTTAGTTACAAGCCGTATAGACAGATGTCTGACTCGGTTTAGGAGAGGTGACAAGAAGCTAAAACCCGATACACTATATGCCATATAAAAGACAGCCATAACAGATGATAGTCTTTGAGTAACAAGAGAAGCGATATGACCGATATGCAAGAGGTGGGAAAAATTGACGTCTGACGACTAAAAAGCAACCATATGACATCTAACATTCAGACCCGAGAATACTGTGGATTCTCGGACGTCGCCTCAGTATCTCAGCCGCGCTTTTATTGCAGATGTTCATGTGGAGACTATGAAGTATCCACACGGCCCCTAGCACCGGCTTAAGCGGAATTAGATAGGCTAGCTCGGGAGCTGTGATGACAGATCAGCTCAAACAAATAAATCTGATGTTAATGGGTGAGAATCGTGGACGTGTGATGGAGTAAACGCTTCAACACGGGGTACCTGGCAAAAGGCCAGAGAAACTAACATGTAATGCCCGACGCCGTACGGGTGCACGCAAAGTATTCACTCAGATGTCTTTCGAATGTAAATTCCAGAAATCGGATAAGACACTAATAATGGTCTTCCTTAGAAAGGATAAATACACAGACGTGGAAGTTGAAATTTGGGGAAGAAGAATTGACTTCTGGTCTCGAGCGTCTACTCAAATAGAACGATATTATCGCAGGACAGGCGATTTACATAATGACATTTAAGAAAGGTTAACAGATGATCTCGGAAAATTTACAGCCAATAAAGAAAGTGTTTTGGCAAACAAATGTGACAATAATAAAAATAAACTTCTGGAATTTGACGAATGGTATTTCCTCGGTTCGATAACGTGTACTTCATAGTATCTACATGAAGAGCAGCAATAAACGCGCGGCTGAGATACTAAGGCTACGTCCGAGAATCCACCTTATTCTCAGGTCTAAAAGTTAGGTGTCGAGGGATACTTTCCTGTAGAGTCATATGGTTGCATTTTAGTCGCCAGACGTCGTCAATTTTTTCCAACCTCTTGCAGATCGCTCCAATCTGTAGTTTCTTAGGAACGGTGTCCACTTGTTTTAATTGATGCGATTTTCTCGCTACAAAATACCATGTTAAATACAAAACAAAATGTTTGCGATGTGATCAAGTGAGATGTTTCAATATCGTGCAAATTTTACGGTTACTAGTGTTGGGAAATCATCTTCCGGAATTAGATACATTTATTCACCTAAGTAACAGAATTAATAACAGATTACAGAGACAGACAATATCTGTGGGGAAATAATTTTCAAATAGGAATTCGGAGGAATAAGATAGTAGATTCTTTTAGTCAAACAATGTGTGAATAAGTTTAGTCAACATGGGGGAGGGGGCGCTCTCTGCCCGTTCAGAATGAAAGATGTTTAGCCTTTTCCCCACAAATTATTGCACGATAAATCAGTGATTTACAGTGAACAAATTACTTATTTTGTCCACTTGTGTAAGTTGTTGTCTTGTTTGGTACTACTTACATGGACCAGAGAGTTTCTCGGGGTATTCCCATTTGCGTACACTTCGCCATCCATAAAATGGCTTGCGAATCGTGTGTCTCCATTATCGCGGAACGATATCCGGTACTTTACCGGATTCTGTTCGGCCTTCATCCGGCGGAGAACAGACTCGAGAACTCTGATAAATTAGAGGTTTTTATACGACTTCTGAAACAGATATTGCCTGGGCTTACAAAATATATAGGTATGTATAACTTTGTATCATCCACGAGGTGTGGTGGATCTGTAATTTTGAACAAGTAGGACATCACATGACTCGAAAATGGCGAGTTACGTTGGGGTTACGTCGGTAGACTTCAGCTGATTGGCTGACGAAGTCACGTGGTATTGATGTCTGGAAATTCCCTCTTACAGTTGCCGAAAGTAGGTCGAAAATGGATACACACGATCCCAGGGTCAGTCTTACCGCGTATAGATAACCGAGATGGTTACAGGTTGGGGGTATTCCAACCTCCGAACATCTACCTTTAAGACATCCCATTCCTGGATAATCTTCGCGAGCATGTGTATGGATCTGTCTGTTAGGATCGATACACTGGCGTGATTAGTTACCCATACCATTTCTGGTTATAAATAGATCAATGGGTTTCCTCCAAATCAAACTATTCAGTGAACGCGCTAAGCTAGCTGATCACGCCAATCCGCTGCGAGATACGAGATGTGGCAGGTTTGAATTTCATCGTGTCCCAAACTGCTTTGATGTCAGGCGGAAATCGACACCGGAAGTCAAAGCCAAAACCGCAGGCTTGAGATACCGTCATTCTAATTCAAAACAAGCGAGGGGATGAAATGTACGAGCTTGTATAATAGATACATCGACTCAAGAACTTATTCGAATCGAAAAAATGTAGAGGTAAACCCTCTGCGCGGATTTAGAATTTACCTGGACTTGATGACTCCCGATTTTATTATTGAATACTCAGATCATTCAACACCAGTCAACCTGAAGTCCTCGCATAATGGGTCAGAAAGCGTTCCTCAAACCTCAATCAATAGTAGTTACTCTAATATTATGAGGTAAAAAAAATATTGGAGACCTGTCGGCCTTCGAGCGGCATGTTGTGATGTCCTTAATTACACTAAATTGGGGGATTTGTTTAATGTTAATTTTGCTACCCACATGATTCTGCCTGACCGTATCACATGGGAGTGTGACTAACGTCACAGGACCTACGAAGTAGGGTGGACACCTAAGTAGGTCAAGTTTTCATCAAAAGTAGGTCAGCTTAAGGATGGTGTATGGGACCCAAGTGTTGAGGCTATTTTGGCCATCTTATAGATGGTGTAGGGGACCCAAATGTGGTACTTATTCGTCATCTGATGGATGGTGTAGGGGACCCAAATGTGGTGGATATTCAGCTATCTTAATGATGGTGTAGGGGACCCAAATGTGGTGGCTATTCAGCCATCCTATGAATGTGGCCCAAGTGTGGATGGATGTTTCAGATCCACAAGAGAGTGTGCAGGGTCCCCAAGACAAACTGTCAGGCTACCGGGAACGCACTCGTGCACTGATCTTGGCCAACGAGATAGTTCGATTCAGCCTGTCACCTTGTCTGGATCGAGGAGGTTGGAAAGGAAGACCTGTAATGACAAACAAAGCAAATTAATACAATACTGACATATAATTCTATGAGCAGGCATACAGGATTCAGATCGCGGTAGCGTACAATCCCTGCCAAGAAGATCCCTGATCTATGAATTGGATTTACCTGTATTCTTATAGTTATCTTTAACCGAAGTCCAATATAATAGAAAGGTATATACAAAATTATATAGCGCTAGCTATATCGCGATCAGGCCTGGTCACAGCCACAGTCTGGTCACGACCTGTTCTCTCGTGGTTGGGTCCAGCTTCTATCTTCCTTCCCCAGGTCTTCGTGGTAGATTCCAGCGTCTGTCTTCCTTCCCCAGGTCTTCGTGGTAGGGTCCAGCGTCTATCTTCCTTCCCCTGATCTTCGTCCACTCCCGTATGGATGGACGTCGTGTCTCGTCTTACACGACCTGGCTCTCCCGTAGTTAAGTCCGGCGTGTGTCTTCCTTACCCCGGTCTTCTTCCCTCGGGCTGTATGGACTTCTCGTCGTCGTCGTGTCTCGTCTTACACGACCTGGCCCCTCCAAGCGTTGGTAACTGTCAATGGATGCGGACGGCCTGGGCACGTCAGTACTATCACAGTACAAAGGCTTCTACGGTACCGGCCCGTCTCTCTGTAACACCGCAGGACTAATCAACTGCACGGCTCACCACAGCAGCAGACGGCATCCCTCGTAGGAATAAACCCCCAGGCTTCAGCGACCCCGCTCACGGCGACTCACTCCGCGGCCCAGCTCCAAGGACGAATCATCAAGGCAAGAGTTCACAGCTACACGGTCCACATAGGATCGGACATCGATAACACACGGCGGATGGGTAGGCACCTGGTCTAGTAACCCTCCTCATATACTACTGTATGGTCACCTGGTCTAGGAACCCTCTTTCTATACTACTGTATGGTCACCTGGTCTATGAACCCTCTTCACATACTACTGTATTGTCATCCGCAATAGATGGGCATCTGGTCAAGGATTCCCCCCTTGATATACTACTGTATGGGACAGTATTAATAAATGATTGGCCGTGAATTATACAATGTATGTACAGGGTTGTGAGAGACAGTATGCTTATGGGGGCGTGAATGGATAATCGTTTATGGTACGATTTACTGGGTAGGTTTATATATCAAGCTCTAGACCTGAGCCTATAGCTTGTGAGTGCTAGCGTGAATGTATTTCAACCCGTAGGTTGTGTGTTTAAGTACGTGTGTGCATGGATAATTGTCTATGTAGGATTTGTGTTTGATTTGATTTAGCTGTACCCTCTTCACAGAGACGAGCATCTCCTACCGGCTACAGCTTTATCGATACCATTAACCACAGTGCCGTACCCGCACATCTGTGCATTACGGACGAGACAGGTAGAGATGCGATTAATGTATGGACACGCTATCAACACTAACGCCGTTAGTTAATTCCCAGAGCTAAACCTGCACGTCTGTGCAATACGGACGAGAATCAGGTAGAGTTAGAAATAACCGTTAACGATCTATACCCTATCTCCCAGTGCTGCACCCGCACAACTGTACAATACGGTTGAGTCAGGTAGAGATAGGAGTAGAGTAAACGCAGCCCGGACGTATGAATGTAAGTGAGTGTAAATGTATGCTATGATGCTATGGAATTCGGCGGCGGCTCAGCCTGTTTTATATAGGGCTACCGCTCTTCTGCGGATAAAGGTAGGAACAGAACGCTCTCCTGCAGATGAAGGTAGAAGCAGAAGGCGACGATGCCAGCGCCCTCTTTATTGTCAAATTACCACACTTACCCGATCAGTTTATCTGGACTTCGCAGGATAAAAATGGTTATGGAGGAACAAACCATAATTCATAACGGACGTCACTGGTAAATCTCAGCTTCCAACTCTCTCTAGTTAATTCATACGACGACCGCAAAGTTCACTGTCCTTCATCTGCATATTCCTCAATGTTGACTTCCGGATTCCTGACTGACGTCATCTACAGCGAAACAAGCGAGCTTCACCAGGGTTCCTTTCGCCGTCCCGACTGATCGTTTGAGATAACTTCACCGGGATTTCGAGGCATTGTCTGTCTCCCGGATTATTGCAGTTCGTTCTAGGAAAATTACAGCGTTGAATTCCATCAGGTAAGTGAACCGCACACGTAAACACAATGTCACTTTCGATTTCACAGTAGTCACGTGTCGAAACACCAGCAGTGATTTATTAAAGGGGAACGGTTCTCCTTATTTTGCCGGAGAAAGGATTTGAATGGACTGACTGACTGACTGGGCACTCATTACCGGACAATTTGCAAATGAGAGCCTACTTTGTAGGAAAACGTCGAATATAAGTTAATCTGCACCCACCAAGGTGGATGGATGGATGGATGTTCTTGGGCACTCCATCGCACCGAGATGGGCACAGGTCGTGCGAACACGCCGTGCAACCCGTTTCCCCCAACCCGCCCCACACATGATCCCTCTTAACAGTGTCACATAGACAGTGCGTAATCCCCACATTCTTATTAAACGATCTACCTTCTTTTTACCTGCGGCACGCAGGTCTACGGGAGGCTCGCGTTGTTGTTGTTCTTGATGTTGTTGTTCTTCTTCTTCTTGTGACTTTTTGAAACACGCATGCGCTAAGAGAGTGTGATCTCTGCCACACTTTTCTTTTCAACCTCCGATCTCGCATGACAACCCTGTCTTCAGGCACGTTTGAATTCATTTGCAACTATATTCCGTGGAATGAATTATTGCTTCGTTGATTTCCTTTCAGACTTCAATTATCTGACGTCAACACATGGGAAACTTCAATCGCTTAAAAACTGTCGATCGACACATCAGTAATTGTCTTCAGATATTACCATTTTCACTGAACAGTATGTACATGTATATACACTTTAAGATGCTTGAATATACCAAGGAAGATGAGCCGCAACCTTGTCAGTGTTTCAGCTAATTTGCATACAGTCCTAGACAAATGTCTTAGAAAGTAGAAAAATAAGTTCACTACTTCTATTAATCATTTTATCTACCCAATCTAGATAAGTGACAAAATGGTGAAGAAGTAGACAAGTAACGCATTGTCATTATGATTAACATTGAAATGACAATTTGGTATGATGTTTAACTTTGAAAGGAAGAATAATTTAACCCTCTGTGAGAAGCGAACAATGACCTTCCAATCGCTGGAGTTGCACTTACTGTCTTAGCTATATCGACTCATTGATAATACTCAAAACTGACTTTATGCGCAACTGGTTTTACAATACAGAAATGATTATTTAGTATTTAATGAGTTAGACAACCCCGTGCGTGAACAATACATCATAGTTGTGCAGTTATATTTTGTATTTTCGGTTACAAGCATGAAATTTGGCACATAGCTATTTTGAATGATCCTCTTTCGGAACACAGCCTCTCTATCCTCATTCTCACAAGCCAGGGCCTTGCTTCGCTGGTATTGATGTTCCCTTCCTCTTCAGCACTCAGAATCCCTTTAGATTAGCATTAATCACTCCCGTAAATTCAATACGTATGTGCATCAGCCGACAATGAGCAGAAACATATTGCATTTGACATCATTCTCTCAAGTCAGAGCCCATTTCTGCTAGAATTTACTGGTTCTACACTTCACAATTTACGTTACTTTGTCAATCAGTTTTACGAATGGAATTACGTCATATATCAGCAGGTACTGACCATAAAAGCGATCTATTTGACCTCGTTGTCAAAAGTTAAGGCCTTGATTTCCTGGAGGCGTTGTTTAGTTTGATTTTAATACTTGATACCTTTCATTTTGACTTTAACTTGGCAGTCATTTTCGTGAATGCAATAATTTGATGTACCAAAAGATAATAACGAGAATTCGACATCATTCTCTTACACACAGACCTTGTTTCGTGAACTAGCCCTAAAATTTCGCACTTAAATCACCTTCGGAATGACTTGGTGACAAACATATTCGCGAATATAGTATAGGGAGATATCCATAAACACTGACTAGAAATGTTTCTTGTTTGCAGAAATTGATTTTTTTTTAAAGAATTAATAAAATTAGCAACCTTCGAAAAGGCTTGACCGAACATGTCAGATGAGATGATATTCCCTAAGAATGAAATAGTTAATCATTTATATTGAAGGAAGAAACTATGTCTTGGTATTGACATGCTGCGTGGAAAAGAGTGTTAAGATATTTAGTTTGCAAATGATAACACACGTAAATGCAGAAACTTAATATCAAGACTGTCACAGGCCTCAATTTGAATAGTGAAAAGTGTCATTATGCCTCTTGGACAGTTCGATAAAGCCTTCAACCCCTTTCCATAGTTTCACAGTTCAAAGTGATAGACCTGATACCAAATTCATTGAAAATTAACTTTGAAGGTAAATATAAATTTTCCGTTTTGGTCGGCAAAGTAAGCGAGAAGGGAGACTGAACAGCGTGGATTTTCGCGATATGACTAAATCCTCGAAATTTGTTTGGATTTCCAAATATTTGAAAGCTTTTTTGATTTGCAAAAGTCAACGGCTGAACCGAATGTTTTGAAACTTACACGACATACACGACACTTGTACCAAGACATTGGTAAAGCGATCATTGTGACTTCGTCTGTCAATTCAGTATAGACGACACGGACTAATCAAAATCGTCGGAATCGGAGAAAGTGAATATATATATATATGGTATCGGACCTGTTACGCAATTCTTACAATTGTGGGTTAGAAGTTGAAAATTACTTCCCTTGGCATGAAAACACTGGCAGATGGCGCTTTTTTTGTACAATTACCACTACCTCCGCTGATATATCTTTCACTGTATTATTGCCACTCCCGCAGGTTTTGACTACAATGTAGCCATTTCTCACTTGTTTCAAACTACAGAAGTATCACATAATATTTCCATCTGTCAAGCCCCCTAACTCTCTCTTCTCGGACCGATTCTTAGTGGCAACTTTGACTAATTATCATCATGGGCACTCATGATTAAATCTCTCAATAGCCGCTCATCCTCCCCATCCACTCATCCTCCCCATCCACATCCACTCATCCTCCCCATCCACTCATCCTCCCCATCCACTCATCCTCCCCATCCACTCATCCTCCCCATCCACTCAACATTTAATATATCACGCATCGAATTTCTCTCCAACGCACTTTCTTCAATAATGGTTCATGCCCTCAACCCCCTAGTAATCCTCGTCATTGTGTCCTAAATGTTCAAGTATCCTATTGCTCCCCGTCCTCTCCAGCTTTCCACTGTTGAGCTGTGTCACAAAGTAATCCTTAACATTGCACCCAGTATAAAGTCTTGTCACATTAACATTCTACAGCAGTTCTGCCTCCCCCAACCCTCAATATCCCCTCTAATGGCCCACACATCCTGCACAAAGTTAGATACGATACGGCTCTCTGTCTTATCCAAAGTATTACCACCAAGCCCCAACAAGTCTGATAAGGCTAGGTCTTCATCATCCCCACTTATCCTTCCCCATCTAATTTCATTATGTGAAGCTATCAACTGACCCCTCAACTCGGCCCTCCTTGCCCTGTACCTTCCACAATATAACAAAACATTCAATCTGATGAAGTAGGTCTGCGCGCTCGATCTTGGACCTCTGCTCCGTTACAATTTTAGCGTAAGAGAGCTAGTTGTGATCCACATTTGTTCACAGAGTCATGGTACGGTACTTGACTTCTATAGAAGAGATGGTGCCATTATGAACGGTCTATATATTTCGTATCAATAGGAATCCATTTTCAGGACTAGTAAACAAGTCAAAAGCTAACGCTAACCTAGTAACGTCCACATGCATCCTACATGTCGCTCATATTTTGATAGTGAGTCAATACATTCGGCACGGTCTCGTTTTTATTGTAGAATATAGTGACTCGACCCGCACTGGTTAGAATCCAAACTGGCTAAAAACGCATGATATTTAAACGACTACTACTAATATAACCCCGGGTTAAGCAGAATTGGACACAAGGTACTAATGTACGTTAACTCAGGATACGTATTCCCGTTTATACAGGTAGATTGGATGACATATGACTCAGTGGTTCGTAACATTTGTCTTCGAGATAGGCTGACCTCAAACCTTACTTGATCCGTGAAAGATATTCATGTCGCTTCTAAATTTAGCTGCGACCTAATTCAGGGCACTTTTCAGGGTCCATAAACTGGTACATTTTTCATAGAAGGTTTAAGGGCCGCTTCTCACACGGATTTCGAGGCCCATCAACACTTTGCTCTGGTGTAAAACATTTCGCAGTTCAGCTGACATTTGTACAAGCATTGTATAAGGGTAAAGGATATTGTCTATACCACAGGCCCTCAAAACAAGAGTTTTGGGGTGTGGTCGGTGGTATTACGGTGAAGTGTCGAAATATTTGGTCCCTATATATAACCCCATGCTTTATATAAAAATATAAAAGATGGGGTTATATATAGAGACCCCATATTTTGACACTTCACCGTAATACCTCCGCCCCCCCGCCCCCCAAAAAGGGGAAAACTCTTTTTTGGGGGCCTGTGGTCTATACACAGGTTCGGCGATCTATTTCAGTGATCGATTTCATACCAAATGATAAATAGATTATTACAATGGAACTACATTTGGGACAAGACTTTCAACTGAGAATTGCAAGCTACTGAGAGTAACAAGGAGGCGTAAGGTAATTGACTTCAATTATGTTAATATGCATGGCACTGAACTTGAAAGTATGGAGTCTATGAATTATCTTTATGTTATTGTTAGTTCCATTCTTTCCTGGTCTCCATGCACAAATGTAATTGTGGGTACGACCATACAGGAAGCCGTCTAATATTTAATTTTTTATTTGAGAAATGTCGAAAAATTTTGCACATAGGTCCAAAGGATTTCAAAATATTTATAAAAGAGTTACACATATGTATAAAAGTCTGCATTTATCGCACATACATGTTTGTGAAACGTTTTATACATATGTAAAATTAGTATAGGGACGTGAAGTAGTAAGTTGGATTTAAATATATTTATTTCATACCAAAGTGTTGGGAGCGCAGTAAGTCAAGTTTATAACGTTACAACACATATAAGGGAAGTGGGAAGAGGTGCCGACATACTGACAGAGCCACATGACTTCACAGTATAGTCTTCCGGTAAACCTATTCTAAAGCACATACCAAAAATCTAACGATCCGTGATATGTGTTGTATCTCAGGTACGCTTTTATTGTACTTGTTCATGTGGCAACTTGGATGATATGACCACACGGCCCCTAGCACCGGCATAAGTGGTATTAGATACAAATCTAAAGAGCTATGATGGAAATGCTCTGACAACTCGTATATTGATAATTGGTGAGCTGTTTCGCTGTGACAAAACGTGCACTGGGGATTGGTGAGCTGTATCGTCGTAAGATGAAAATGACGGCATTTAACACAAAAGACTAGTCTGTAAGGCCCGATGTCGATCCAGCATCAACTTCCCACAAATGCCAACATATACCAAAGACCAAAAGGTCTGTACGTGTCTCATACAATAAAATATAACAACGGATTTACAGATAACACATGCAGTCCAATAAATAGTGTAAGAAGAGCTGGCCAGACGGCTTTTGACACTACACAAATAATATATACATTATTGTTTTCCATTTATGTAGTACATGTAGTTCGAATTGTCTCTGTAATTGTGTAGAGAATCTCAGGATGTCACAATGTTAAATGTGCTAAGGCCGCTTAGTTTTGAGGGTATTTAAAAAGTTATTGAAATCGTTTGTAAATTTATCTGACATAAGTGCAAATCTTTTCGACATGTATGTATAGAACTTTTACACATATGTTGAATATAAGTGTTTTCAGCGTATGTGGAATGGTTTTTCACAGACAGTCGTCCAGATTTTTTTTTGACAGAACTCCCTATTGTCTCCAGAAATCTGTGCCTGTAAGAGACCTTGGTGTGTGTATCAGGGTACAGGGTGGCAGGATTAATCCCATCTTGCATGAAATGATCCTCTGTAAAATAAGGTAAGGAGGTCGATTTTGCCCAATACAATTAAGAATATACCAAACTAAGATGCATCCCCCGTATATATTCACATCGGATGGTATTGAAAAACCTTTATCAACTATCTAATTTGAATAATTTTCGATCTCTTTAACCTGATCTCGGGCTGATCTTTATATGTCATCATTCGCGACCACTCGGTCGATTCCGTCGAAGTCATCTGACCTCACGCATTTATGGTGCAGGGATTTTACGGCTCTGAGCTGTAAACCGTGCTCCGCCGCACGTCCGGCACAGCACATACGATAGGATGTGTTTCCGCTCACATAGTTCTCGTTAAATTTCTCCCGTATCAGGAGATGAGATATATATCTGACAGAAAATAACATTCCCTAATCGTCTATTTATCAATTGCTTACTAAAACATGAGATTCATCTAATCAAAACCCCTCGGCTTTCCCCAAGTGATTTAGACCCAAGTAGTGAATGTTGAGCAACTAAAGCCAACTTTCCCCCGGATGTAAAAATGACGTCACAATTGAGGGTGTGGCGCCATCTCTACACTATGGATGCAAGGGAGACAACTCGGGCATTGGGGGGTTATTGGGGGGGTGTGCATTGACAAAAAAAAAAAAAAAAAAGTTCCGGCAAAAAAAAAAAAAAAAAATGTATTCATGCGCGGTGATGCGGTTTGGCCGCGGTTTTGGCGGTGATTCGGTCTCGGGAAAAAGCTTCCGCGGAGAAAAAGTAGTCCCTAGATAAAATGGTCCGATGGGGTCGAGTGAGGTATCAAAGTGAAGCTTAGGTGAAGGGGCATCTAATGGGTTGGGTGTGGGGTTGACATATCGGCCTTCTGCGCATGCGCGGCGGCCGAAGGGTATGAAAATAGCCTTTTTGGAGCTATGGGAGCCCCTAGTTGACCGATGGGGTCGAGTGAGGTATCAAATTGAAGGTTAGGTGAAGGGGCATCTGATGGGCTGGGCGCGGGGTTGAACTATCGGCATTCTGCGCATGCGCGGAGGCCCAAGGGTATGAAAATAGCCTTTTTGGAGCTAGGAGATTGACTACTGGTCTAGTGGGGTCGAGTGAGGTATCGATGTGAAGCATTCGTGAAGGGGCATCTGATGGGCTGGGTGTGGGGTTGAAATATCGGCATTCTGCGCATGCGCGGTGGCCCAAGGGTATGGAAATAGCGGTTTTGGAGCTAGGGGAGTCCCTAATGGGCCAATGGAGTCGTATGAGGTATCAAAGTGAAGCATTCGTGAAGGGGCATCTGATGGACTGGGCGTGGGGTTGAAATATCGGCATTCTGCGCATGCGCGGTGACCCAAGGGTATGGAAATAGACGTTTTGGAGCTAGGGGAGCCCTAATGGTCCAATGGGGTTGAGTGAGGTATCAAAGTGAAGCATTCGTGAAGGGGCATCTGATGGACTGGGTGTGGGGTTGACATATCGGCCTTCTGCGCATGCGCGGTGGCCCAAGGGCATGAAAATAGCCTTTTTGGAGCTAGGGAGCCCCTAATGGTCCAATGGGATCGAGTGAGGTATCAAAGTGAAGCATTCATGAAGGGGCATCTGATGGACTGGGTGTGGGGTTGAATTAGGGTCATTCTGCGCATGCGCGGTGGCCCAAGGGTATGAAAATAGACGTTTTGGCATCTAGGGGAGCCCCTAATGGTCGAATGGGGTCGAGTGAGGTATCAACGTGAAGCCTAGGTGAAGGGGTATTTGATGGCTGGGTGGCTGCATGTAAATTTTTTCCTGAAAAAAAAAATACGGAACACGGACTTTATCGAAAAACCTGGAAAAATGCCTATATGGGGTATGAGGGGTATATAGGTCGCCGGGCTTAACGGGGCTTGTCTATCAACAGAGTTATCTTCCCCTAGTTCCAGGGTGGGTGTATGTAAAAATTTTCCTGAAAAAATACGGAATACGGACTTTATCCTAAATTACGGGAAAATGCCTATATGGGGTATGGGAGGTATAGGACCATCCTGGGAAACGTACTTCTATACATTTGCGGTAGGGTTGTGGGGTCTCGTCGCCACTCGTCTCGTCATTTAGAACATGATAGGAAGTGTCCCCGTGCGAATTAGAAATTTCTTGAAAAGTACGATATAATAGCCTCATATAGTCCCATACTGAGGGTATAGGACCGATGTTTGTCCCCCTGGGAAACGTACTTCTATGCATTTGCGGTAGGGTTGTGGGGTCTCTTTTTACTCGTCTCGTCATTTAGAACATGATAGGAAGTGTCCCCGTGCGAATCGGTGAAATTTTTGAAAAAAGTCACCGAGCCCCATATAGACCCATACTGGGGTATAGGGTCAATGTTTATCCTACTGGGAAACCCACTTCTATACATTTGCGGTAGGGTTGTGGGGTCTCGTTTTACTCGTCTCGTCATTTAGAACACGATAGGAAGTGTTGCCGAGTGAATCGGTGAAATTTTTGAAAAAAGTCACCGAGGCCTGGGTAGGCCCATAGGCCTATACTGCATGGCTATGGGTGTATAGGCCCATACGGGGTGGACATGTTGGAGTCTAGGTGGGCCACTCATGGTCCAATGGGTCGAGTGAGGTCTTATTTTGAAGCTCTCGTGGAGGAGCACTTGACTACACTAATGGTTCGTCCGTGTTCAATAGTCTGCGCATGCGCAGTCTGGCCGTAGTATAGAAAAACAGGCATTTTGGGTGCTATGTAGGGGTGTGTTTGGGTTAGAGATGAGCTAATCACGGTTCGAATGGGTCGTGTGAGGTGTCAAAGTGAAGCTTGTGTGGGGTAGAGTCAGAATGGTGTGTTTTTGAATGCATGTCGCGTTAATCTGCGCATGTGCAGTTGGTTGTAGTAAGTAAAGTGGCCATTTTGGGGCAGCGAAGGAAGTTATTTGGGGTCGAGATGGGCTAATCACGGTTCGAATGCGTCCTGAAAGGCGTCATCTTGTAGTTCTCGGGGTGTACACTCCGATTTAAGGGATGTTCGCGTCATCTGTGACGTCATCGGTGACGTCATCGGTACGAGTAGTAGCGAAAGTGGCCATTTTCGGGCAGTACATGAAGGTATTTGGGGTCGAGATGGGCTATTCACGGTTCGAATGCGTCCTGGAAGGAGTCATCTTGTAGTTCTCGGGGTGTACATTCCGATTTGAGGGATGTTCGCGTCATCTGTGACGTCATCGGTGACGTCATCGGTACGAGTAGTAGCGAAAGTGGCCATTTTCGGGCAGTACATGAAGGTATTTGGGGTCGAGATGGGCTATTCACGGTTCGAATGCGTCCTGGAAGGTGTCATCTTGTAGTTCTCGGGGTGTACATTCTGATTTGAGGGATGTCCGCGTCATCTGTGACGTCATTGATGACGTCATCGGGACGAGTAGTAGCGAAA
>JAVTVY010010848.1:0-52670 GCA_036873755.1 Hanleya hanleyi
GCAACATGACTTCCTGTAAGGGCAGCAGAACTTCCTCTAAGGCCAGCGACACCACCATCACCTTGTTCATTTGTGTTCTATCGCCATTACCGGAAACTAGCACTGTAATTCGAGGATGACAAAATGCTCATTGACAAGCTAGTCAAATATGTAGTCATGCCTGTATTTGGTATATTGGAGTGCAATATTCATAGATTCAGTTTGTCGTTGAAATCTCATACCCGAATCAGCAATACAAATGATGCGAAAACCAGAACTAGTAATTCAACCTGCAGTTTTGTATGCCGGTACTGGAACTTTGGATTTCAATCACACTTTTGACGACTCGGCTGGCAGGATAGGCAACCCGGGAACCAGCCTCATCCCCATTCAATGCTTCAAACTGACACTTTGTCCACAACATTATGAATAACCATCTCTATCATACAACTAAGTTCGATCATTAGAGAAATTGTGGTCAACAAATATAACATACTGATATGAGCTTATTCCATTTCCGGTGTAACTGATAAATATGAATCTGATAATGGAACTCCTTCAACGATGGAGCAATAGTAGCACAGTCAACTGACATGCATGGCAAAACCAGTTCATCGCGGTTAAACTTTCCAAAAATTTACGACTAAAACTCTCTGACTAGTGGCATATCCTATTGAGAAAATTCTGGGCATGCTTGCATAATAATATAGGTTTGCAAGATATCACGGAGAAGCTTAACCATGGGGCATGACGGGATCTCAAAAACTCCATCATAGTAATCGGATCATGAAAGGCAAGGTTAAGGAAAGAACTTAACCCAGACATCTTGTGGTAAGTTTCAGCTGTTTAGCCCCAAGTGTAGGGAGAATATTTCGAGGACATCGCCTACCAAGCCCAGACAGGGCTGGACCCAATATCGCCAGGGAAGAATCAACTAATACTGATTATGCCACACCCACTGACTGAAGGGATTATCAGATTTAGTTTTTTGTTAGTATTTTAGTATCCATGTGTATGATAATGGTGATCGTCTTCGACTGGGCATTGTTCCACACAGAAGTCCCTTAACCAGTTTCCTCGGCCAAAGCAATGTGTAAACCAGCCTTGTATCAGATATCCATTTCAGGCTTCAATGTTCGCTGATGGCGAAAAGCGTGATATCCAAGAAGCTCGCCAGGTACGTATATAGTCCATGTACTAATCATACTCAACTGACTCAACTAAATCCACTGTGCCGCGAGTTGTCGAAAGTTGAGCCAGGGTCGACCTCGTTGAAGAATGCAATTGTTTACGAGGTTCTACTGTGTTACTGTTTGATAATGCAAGTAGCAATTGGACTATTGATGTTTGTAGAGGTCTGGAAGAGCTCCCAACCGAAGGGAGTGCGTATAGAGACCCGCCGTTCAGGCCCGTCCCATTTGGACTTGGTTTCTTCTGCGTTCTTCAGGAGAAGCTTCTCTAAGTAAGTTTGAATAGGGAACTTTTTGAATAGGGAACTTATACTAAAGATGAATGACAGCCAGTTTCGTGTCCATTTTCAGAAGCCAGCGCGTTCTGTCAGTAGTAGCTGATGTGGCTGCATGATAAATTGTAGATGCCGCAAGGTTAACCCACATTGTGCTGGAATTTCTCTCTGAAATATGATTAATTTTATATATTGTAGGTATCAGTGCTACATGAATGAGTGTCTACTGATGCCAAAACATCATTTTAAGTCACCCAAAAGTAGATTTTTGCCTATCGATTCACCTACGTCATATAACCGTGGAAATAAGTGATTCTCGGCAGCCCTTTTGAAAAAAATGGCCGCCATCTTAAAATCCATCCGTTCTGGTGCAGCAAAAGTGTGGTGATCAACTTCCTTGGGTACACAAATATGGGTATAGCCGTTTAAATTAACCTTCTATGTGTCTTAGAAGTGCCGATTTGCGAATTTGATGATTTCTAATGGCGGCCATTTTGAAATCCAAGATGGCGGCCAACTACGGATTTTCAAGCAGGACTCCCCCTCTAAAAATGGATAATATGTGTTTCTCTGTCATTATGCAAAGTTTCATGCTTTTATCACAAAGCACAATCGACCCCATTTTTTCTTACATATCTGCCGGACTACTGGAAGTGGATTGCGATACACAGTCGGAATGCCCTCACACATGTAGAGTTCAGCTCGGCATTTTCTTTGTGCTGATATAATTGAGTTTCCAAAGAAATAAACGCTATGTCCTCCACATGAACCTAATTGATTGCAGAACTGCTTCAGAACTCGTGTATTAACGATCGATTTGCAATTTTCTTTTTCTGCGAAAAGTATGAACGTGATCAATATACATAAACATGTTATTAGAAAGCTTGCTTTACCCGGATTATAAAAAAATGTGAATATATTGGCCGTGAGATTAAAATGTATGACTTTGCCAAGTAGGACACACCTTGAACAAAATGACAGTGTCATATGATTTGGCCCGAGTCCTTTTTCTGTGTAATTTTGTGTTTCTCAATTAAACGAAAGTGGATAAAATTAGAAGGTAAAAATTTAAGCGTTAGTATCTCAGCAACCAAAAAACCATGTGGAAATCTGAAGCACCGCTGTTCCGAGAAAACCGGAGGAACGAAATAATGGTACATAGAAGAGAGGCTATTAACTGATAGTGAAGTTGCAGTGACTGGGCGACGCATGTGTGAATGGCTAGCTTAACTTCATCTGACCTGGGAGAGAACGTTAATGCTGGTTTTACTGCCCCAAATATCCGTTTTACAGACTTCGCTGACGCGTCGTCTGTAAAACTCAATTAGCGGCAGTAAAACCAGCATTAACGTCCGCAAATACTAAATGCAACATAGTTATTCCCATTCTAATTCCAACAAATGCATACTGGGAATTTGGTAATATCTCACCCCAACGTGAGTACGTTTATGTGTTTGAAAGAAGAACCCGAATGTTAGTGTAATTAAACGTAACAGTAAAAGAGTGGTGGAAAATGATGTACTGAGAATAAGTCGTACGGCTCCACACACAAATACACTGACTGCATATTTCTGACACCATCACAAGAACCAAAAATGATCCCTGTGATGATTTCCATCCCTGGCATTTTATTATAGATGTTCATGTCTACATCTTCAGTGGCATAATCACACGGCCTCTAGAACCGGTTTGATCGGTATTAGATGCGATATTTCAGAGCGATGATGTAATAACCCTATCAAGTCATCTGTTGGAAAATGATGAAATATGTGCCCGACAGATAAAAAAAAAGATAACATATACCTGTGAGGTCGAACGCCGACCAAGCGCTTCATTCTCAACCATGTTTACATGTCACAAAACTACAGAATCACACTGATTTGTACAGAGAGCAATTGAGCCTCTGGGACGAAACATCCAACAGCGGAATCTCACCATATGCATGCAACAATTAAACGCAACATTAAAAGGGTGGTAGAAAACGACAAGACTGACAAGTCATATGACCCCACATACAAATATACTAACGGCATGTTTCTAGAAACATCACAAGAAACAAAGGTGATCTCTGTGATCCCCCTAATTATTTTTCTTACCCCTTGAACTAGGAGGCTGAAACTTACCACACTTTATTCTTGGGTCAAGCTTTACCTGAAAATGTAAAACAATCCAAGATGGTCGCGTTGATGACGTTACAGTGACGTTTTTAAAAACGGCCTTTTTGGTCGATTTTTCGGTCAGATTTTCCGAATTATTTATTAATGCAATTTCTCCGCAAAAACTGCATGATAAATTAGTAGATATTAATGTAATGTGGAATAAAATAGTTTGTGCTCGCTTTTCATCCCGGAAAACAGAAATTTTGAAGAAATATGACAAAACGTCACTTTTCTGGGACCCCACGTGGCCGCCATCTTGAATTTTCCCATGATCGTCTGCTCGGAAGGTTATGCAAATAGATTCAAAATGACTCCAATATCCTACACTATAAAGTCACAGAGTTTCAGTTCTTCATTTTTGTCGTTCCGGAGATAGCGCAGAAAGTTTGGTAGGGGGGTCATTTTGCCCCCTCTCCCAGGCCAGATATAATGTTGCGTTTGATTGGTCCCGACCAACTCAACAATCGGTGTGTTATATTTTCTTGCGAAAATGGTTCTATTATTGAGCAACAATAAATCTTTGCAACCTAAACATTGAATTGCGTTTTACTGCTATGCCCCAAAATATATTTTCTTGGTAATTACTCTGTGTCCGGAAAAATAATCATGCCTACTCGGGTGGAACTAGTTTACATTGAAAAGGTCCCGGGATTAGAGTTTGTACTTTTTAACGACAACAAATTTACACGTACTTGACAGAAGTAAATCCTAATTTTTCTGTGCTTTGTTCATCATACCCACAAGACAGCACTTACGGACTTAGTTCCTTTCCCAATTGAACGAGAGAGAAAAAAAAATGTAGTTGCTATAGACCTTTAATTTGCATTTATAACAAAATACGCAAAAAAGCTCCCCTTTATATGCTGTGTGATGTAAAGAATAATGATTGCGATTCTCAAAGCTTTCCCCTTTCGGTAAATGATCCAGTATTTTTTTAGTGTTCAGATATTATGTATACGGTTGCTCATTCATCCCCATGGCCCATTCACCCCTATGGGTTCATTCACCCCCATGGGTTAGTCATAGGGATAGGGAGATCGCGTGCCCTTTCTATGCTACTCATCGCGCACTACTCATCGCGCATGCGCAACCGACCCATTCTACTGTAGGGTGCAAGCTTGGTCCATGGAATCTGAGGTAGCGAAAACCCCAGGTCTCTCGACCCACCCTATCGCGGGCCACACCTGTAAGGATAGGGAGATGGCGTGCCCTTTCTATACTACTCATCGCGCACTACTCATCGCGCTACTCATCGCGCACGCATATCATTTCTGTATTTTCAGCCGTTTTCTTGTAATGTTTAAAAGTCAACGTGTAAACATTCTTAGCGGCTTCCGGGAGCCAAGCGGAAGATTCTGCGATAGGCCGACAGATATCGACACTTTAGAAGCTGCTGACACACGGCACACATGTGAATCAGAATATACTCGAGAAAAATATCAGCAAATATTGTGAATATTCATTTTCTTCTAATATAGACCATCAATAAAATTTAAAGATGTTATGGTAGGACCAAGGAAAAATAATGGATATTTTAGAAAATTAAGGCTGCCAAAAATTGTTAAAAATGAGAAAATTATTGAAAAATACGAAATACTCAAATCTCGGCACTTTCGTTCTTCTGCTTGTTCTAAAACTGAGTACATGGGTAACCTGGCGAGAATTGTATATTTTCTTAACCATATGGGTTACGTAGAGGTAAAAGTGTTGTTAATATGGTCAAAAATTGTAAATGTAAACGGCCGTCATAGATTGTATGGAAAGCTGGAGTATAAATTTCCTAAAATATCCATTAATTTTCCCTAGTCTTCCCATAACATCTTCAAAATGGTCTATATTAGGTAAAACATGAATATTCATCATATTTGCTGATGTTTTTCTCCATTATATTCTCATTTACATGTGGGCAGTGTGTCAGCAGATTTTCGCGTGTCGGTATCCGTCGGTATACCGCGGAATATTCCACAAGGCTCTCGAAATTGGCCAAAAATCGTTCACACGTTTTCTTTTAAACATTACAAGAAAAGACTGAAAATATAGAAATGAAATTTATACTTTCATAATACAAGAGTTTCATAATCCTATAATACTCCAGATGAAAAATGTTTACTTGGATTTTTATTTTATGGAAGCGCTTTTAAAGAAAATAATAAAAACCGAGCGTGGGTAAAATTCAAACTATATATGTCCGAAACGGCATCTCTTTCGGTTTAATAATCACCAAACAGAACGAAAATCGGATAGATATTGACAGTTTTGCTCGATTATATTCTGATGTATGTGCTGTTTGCATTGAGTTCACATGTTTCAATAGCTGAAGCCGGCCTCACTCGACGTCACTAGCCAGTGCCGCGCGCAAAACAGCAGGGGTTATGAAACAGGTATATCAGCGAGAAGAACAAGTCCAATTGGCGGTGAATAATCCACCCATATTACAATCAGCAGTGAATGATGTATGTCTTGTGGATGTACATTAGCGAGATGACAGCCATATTCCTATGCTGTTCACATAATGGGTCAATTACACTCAATGATAATCAATGAGAAGATGCTTACTCCATTTCTGACTACGAAGTAGACGGGAAGTTCTCCTGAGCGTGTTGTGTTAATTTAATAATTGTAAAAGCAAGCAGAATAACTCTGATAAACTCAGGTGTATTACATAATACCGATACATGCTTGGCAATTTCTGTGCAATACTGATGATACCATAATCATCCGTTCATTATATACATATCCAGAAATTCATAGTTTAAAATGCTACTGTCATTAATTCATCATGAAAAAGTTATGAAAATACGTATGCGCAATCTTGAACATTAGGATTCAATCTTGAACATTAGGCACGCATGAGATTGATATAGAAAAGTCCTAAACCAACATCGGACGTCTATCCATTTGAGCTACATAATCGATGAAGAGGTTGGAATATATGTCAGATATGCATACCTCAGAACACACACGTCCGAAAAAAATCTATTATATGTACTCCACAGATAAATACAATTCAATGAAATATTACGCCTTAAACTCGCTCTGAGATACTTTCTGATTGGGCACGAAATAGACCCAAATTGTGTAAAACAAAATGCAATTTCAATGTTTTCAACCTGACAGAACTTCATTTCAACGCAATGTGCCGTGGTCTTTGCAACTTTGGAATGAAAATATGACCCCCTCGATATTTTGATTTTAATTTGGCCTAGAAGTGGATGGAATTTAGGTGCCCAGAGTCCTAAATAAGTTTATCTGGTTATTTTATGCCTCTCAATAGATATACGTAGAAAGGTATAATGCAAAATCCTCGTGACTTTACTTTTTTTATATTTCCATCAGAGTAACACGACCGCCTCTACATTCTAGAAATCGGTGGTCCCAACGTCCTAAATCAGTTCACCTGGAGGTTTTTTTTATGTTTGTCAATTAATGTACGTAATACGTAAAGTAGTTAATCTCGGAGATGCTACTTTTCGTGAGTCTTTGTCTTCATATTTTGCTACATCGTCCATTAATGTACCATGAAAATTTAAAATTTAGCAGTGCATTATCGAAAACTTCATTAGGGAATCATCATGATTTCGACTAAAACAGCGTAAACGCGGCATGTGTTTGAGATCTCCACAAAATGAACTTACCTTAACAACACAAGGTCCTCAGTCGAAGATGCTTCTACCTATGCCGCCGCTTCCCGTGTAGCTTCGAACGGTTCTGTCAGAGCTGTGAATGAATCTGTCAAACTGTTTGTCCTTTTATAGCCTCGATCCCTATTGGCCACATGGGAGGAGCCACCGTATCGGTATTCTCTGTACGAATAAAACTCTGAAGTAATGCATGCATAGTTCTTGGATGATTCTCAACTTCTACTGGTGTGATTTAACTTGTTCCTAGATTACACATTATTGTATTTTCGTATCTTCGACTGAAAAGTTGAATAAAATATTGCTTCTGGTATTGGCGACGAATCTATCACTCGTGTTCACGGGCAAGTAGGCTGTGACAGAGAATCGGTCAACCGACATGATGGAGATGCGAGATCAGATTTTATAAAGGCAACCATCGTCCAAAGATTGTCAGGAATACAACGAGCTTTTGCGTATGACATAAAGTTTGGTAATAAATTATGACATATTTTCCATCTGTTTGGAATAGTAGTATACATGTAACTCGGTGTATCCAGAATGTGCAATTAAGCATGAAGCCGAATATTGATTAGGATAACAATATGGACAGTGGTTAGGAATTAACGATTTGAACAAAATGAGGTCTTCCTGGTTTCAATGGGAACTCTTTCTCGAAATACCTTATTAATTTGAAACGTAATTTGGATTTTGAATCGCACCAATAAGGGCATCTTGCACAACTAGACCATAAGGGAAACCTCTGTACCAAATTTGACAAAGCTCCATGAAGTAGTTCCCGAGAATTCACCATAACAGAGTTTCATGCGAAAATTCAAGATGCGACCATATTGGATTATGGCTTCCATTATATGTGTTGAAATTTCCAAACGGGCCAAAAAAGGTATCTTGCACAACTGGAACTCAATGGGGAACCTGTGTACCAAATTTGAGAAAGATCCATGCAGTTATTTCCTGAGAATTCACGATAACAAGATTTCATGGGAAAATTAAATACAGAGGCTTGGTGGCCATATCGGATTTTCAAATCGGACCGAAAACGTTATCCTGCACAAGTAGACCACAAGGGGAACATGTGTACCAAATTTGAGAAAGATCCATGAAGCACTTCCTAAGAAATCGCGATAGAGTTTCATGGGGAAATCCAAGATAGTCGCCTAGTGACCATATTGGACTATCGAATCGGACCGAATTTGAGAAATATCCATGCCGTAGTTCCTGAGAAATCGCGATAAAAATGTTTCATTTGGAAATCCAAGATGGCCGCCCGGTGGCCATATTGGATTTTCGAATTGGACCGGAAAAGAACACAACTGGACTCCAAGCGGAACCTGTGTACCAAATTTAAGAAAGATTCACGCTGTAGTTCCTGAGAAATCGCGATAACAAAGTTTCGTTGGGAAATCCAAGATGACGCCTCATGCAATAGGGTTCAAAACCTTACCGCTATATATACGGACCTGACCAGACCGGTACTGCCTGGGACGGCCCTGGTGGGACTCCTATACATAATACGAGGGATAATAGGGCTCATGTCATCACACAGTTTGATATATGGCCCGCGGGGCCGATTTGTCGGGGCCTGATGAGATAATATCGGAACGTAAGCTTGGATATCCCTCGGAGATGCCCCTTGAAGTTCGGTAGCTCCGCCTCTCGGATCATGAGCTTGGATATCCCCTGAAGAAACCCCGGGGAGACAACTCCTTTACTGTCACGGACAAGGCTTGTGTTTTGGCAGTGATTAACTTATTGATTTTTACGGACACTTGGGGAAAAAATTTCGTATGCATCATCATTTATACATTGGAATTTCATAATGTGAATGTTTGAATACGGATGTTCTCAATATTTGACTGAAATAATTATGCTGAAGTGTCAATTATATAAATACTCCCACACAATGACGTAGTTTCTTCATCTTCACTTTCTCAAAGTATATTTTAAAACAAATATCGTGACGGAAAACATAAATATATAAAATATATACTTTTTTATTTAACAAAATGTATTGTTCAATTTTTATTTGAATAATAATTTAATATTTGTTTTTGTAATATTTATTTACCAATATATTATATAGCGCTTTCTATCCGTCAGATTGGGTATTAGACTGCCACTATCTTAACTGACTCTTGTTCCCGGGGGTCTATTCATAACCTGCCCCCAATGGTTTATTTAAATTGATTCAGCAAACTTGTTAACAAAATCTGTGTTTTACGTGTCTGTTAATCAGTAAGTTACAAGAGTCTAGTCCGTCATTCATAATCCAGCCGTCGTCCATTAGAGAATATCCGCGTCCATAATCCAAAGACCTATTCCATATTCCATATTCCATATAACAGTATTAGCACCAAATTCAAAAAAACAATCATAGTATACATAAACATAGGCTTGTTTCCTGCAAGAGAGAAGCGGTCAACCGTTTTCAATGATGCCGGCAAGACATCATGATGTTCCAAAAATATCAAATCCGTATCGCTGATCAGTATTCTTAATCCATAATATTCGTTGTAAGGTCGTCATCTAAAGAATGATGTATCTCAGTCACGCTTTGATTGTGCCTGTTCATATGAGTACCATGAGAATCTTGAAGTACATGGGTTCATACGGCCCCTAGCCCCGGGTTAAGCGGAATTAGACACAAGTTACGAAACGTAGCGCCATAGATCTTGCACGCTACGTTCGTATTTTGCTATCAGCATGCGATATGTATCGCCAAATTTGAGAAAGTAGTAAGTAGCTGTCTAGACAGACTGTCTGAGTTCATGAACACTGTTACATTTGACGAGGGATATCCTTTTCCCAAAATATATGTAAAAGTTTCATGAATAATGTACGTAAATATAAACCTGTAATGTTAGTGAAGAAATTATCCTGGGATAATAGCAAAATTGCGTTATCATGCCACAATTGGACTCCAAGGGGAACCTGTGTACCAAATTTGAGAAAAATCACGCAGCAGCTCCTGAGAAATCGCGATAACAAAGTTTCATTGGGAAATCCATTTCCTGGCCATATTGGATTTTCGAATCGAAACAGAAAAGATATCTTGCACAACTAGGCCCCAAGGGGAATTTGAGAAAGATCCACTCAGTAGAGAAATCGCGATAAAAATGTTTCATGGGGAAATCCAAGATGGCCGCCTGGTGGCCAATATTGGATTTTCTAATCGGACCAGAAAATGTATCTGCCACAATTGGACTCCAAGGGGAACCTGTGTACCAAATTTGAGAAAGATTCACGCAGCAGCTCCTGAGAAATCGCGATAACAAAGTTTCATTGGAGAATCCAAGATGCCGCCTCGTGGCCATACTGGATTTTCGAATCGAAACAGAAAAGGTATCCTGCACAACTAGACCCCAAGGGGAACATGTGTACCAAATTTGAGAAAGATCCATGCAGTAATTCCTGGAAAATCACGAAAACAAGAATTGTTTACGGACGGACGAATGACTGACTGACGGACGACGGACCACGGACGACGGACCACGGACGAAAAGCAATTTGAACAGCCCACCACCTGATAATGGTGGGCCAGAAACATCACAAAGACCGAAACATTCCTGTGATGATCAGTTAACATTTGTATACATGTGGGCTTATGCTCATGTCATTCTCTCCCCTTTTCCCTTCGTTCAGTTTGTGTGTAATAATTACGCAGAGCGTCTATTTGTCTATAAGACTATAATGAATTACTTTACTGTCAAATATCTAAAGAAAATATCTCCAGAACAGGCCAGGTTCAAAATAATTTTGAAATTGAAAGTTAAAATTGAAATTTAAATTGAAATTCAAAATTGAGATTTAAATGAGAAATTTAAAATTAGAAGTGAAAAGTTGAAATTTTTATTTAGAATTTGAATTGTCATCTCGGAAATACCGGTTTGAATCTAGATTTCAATTTGAACTTGAAATTTCAAATATTACAATTACTGTAATTTAAATTTCAAATTTGAATCTGAATTTTAAATATCAGTTTCAATTTCAAATTTCAGATATTCATGGGATCCGATCTGCTTTCGACAGCGATAGTGCGATTGGACAGTACAACGGAATCCCAGAAGACAATTAGTGAGTTGCAAGTATAGTCAGTAATCGGCGCAAATAAGTGATAAACTCAACATCCTCTGTTCCGAAAAATTTCAAAGCAATGGGGTTTGGAGGAAGTCTACGCCAGATATAACAAAGCAAATCTAGACCAAACAAAGATATCATACCAGTAAACTTCAAAACTGCAATTCTAACATATCTAATGATGAAATTATCAAGTGGCGTCTATTGGAATAACTTGAGAAAACGTCAATTTCTTTGTTATTCCTGGTCAAGCAAGCTGTGAGTCAGGCAGACATCGAGAAAACGCGACCTCTGAAAAACATCAAAGTAAGCTTTGATGCCATATAATTTGTCTGATTATCATAGCCGATATATCGGTACAGTTAAGATCTCGTGTTGGCAATCGATGTTCATCCCTCGTATGTGTACTATGTTTGCACACGGATTAACCAAATCAAACGTCTTCAAGGCAGTACCCTGTGGCCTCTGAAAAAATCTAAGTAAGCTTTGATGCCATTTAATTTATCTGAATATCAAAGCCGAGATATCGGTACAGTTAAGATCTCGTGTTGGCAATCGATGTTCATTCCTCGTATGTGTACTATGTTTGCACACTGATTAACCAAATCAAACGTCTTCAAGGCAGTACCCTGTGGCCTCTGAAAAAATCTAAGTAAGCTTTGATGCCATTTAATTTATCTGAATATCAAAGCCGAGATATCGGTACAGTTGAGATCTCGTGTTGACAATTGATGCTCATCCCTTATAACATGTCGAACAAATCAGTCATATGTATATCATGTTTGTACACTGATTAACCAAATCAGTTTCTAGCGTTCGAGGTTCTTGTTTAATAACCACAACATCTTCCTTATTTCTAACGTTGGGGTTGAATAAATTAGACCAGACCCGAAGTCCTTTGGTACCAGAATCTTACTGTGTCATGCACCTAAGAGACTTTCTGGAGTTGATTTTGCTGATGACGTGCCCGCATTGTCTATTGAAATTTGAAAGTTTGAGGTATAATTAAGAAATAAATGCGTGTTTACTGCGGTAAAACGAGTAGGATAGCTCGCGAGGCAATAGGATGAGTCTAAGTTTGGTCACAAAGACCACAGGCCTGAGTGATCAAATGTGAAGACGTGAACGTTAAAGATCAAGTTAGAACCCCTATACCTGCCAATAAATGTGTTGGCCCATCAATTAATCAAAGCAGACGCCACTCGCAAGTCGCGTGCCAGAAATCCACACACAAGGACAAGTCCATACAACGACAGCTAGGGGAAAACGCATGTAATGTTTAATATGACGGGGAAAAGACACTGTTAACATTTACCAATACACATCTAGCTTTGACATGACTTTGATTATTCTCTTTTCATTATAAAAATACCACACAATTTTTTCTCAACACGATGGAATCAATCAGATTTTAAGTGTACATAATATCTAAATTGTAGATTATGGTACATGTAGGAGCTGGCATTCTTTCTTTTTGTATTATATCTGTGCCTGGCAAAATGAAAGAAGGATAACTATCAAAGATTTATGAATGCTAAGTTTATCTCTCTTCATTCATTAAGACAACATCTGTCCTAAGTGACCACAAACCCCCTTTCCCTCCCAGGGTGTTCTCCAAGACATGTTTGGCTGCATATCGAAGCATTAAAATGTATAATAAATACCACACAGAATTAGATAGGACGCCTCTGTATCACAGTGCCAAGTTATATAAGACGTTATGAAGAAGACAACCAGGAAATATAATCGCCAAGGAAGTCACCTAAAACGTATTGAGTTAGAATCGTAATTACAAGCGTCTGGTCCGTCATTCAGAATTCAGGCGTCGTCCATTGAAGAATATCCGCGTCCATAATCCAAAGACCGATTCCATATTTCATATAACAGTATTAGCACCAAATTCAAAAAGACAATCATAGTATACATAAACATAGGCTATTTTCCTGCAAGAGAGAAGCGGTCAACAGTTTTCAATGATTCCGGCA
Organism: Hanleya hanleyi; assembly: GCA_036873755.1. NCBI lineage: Eukaryota > Metazoa > Mollusca > Polyplacophora > Lepidopleurida > Hanleyidae > Hanleya > Hanleya hanleyi. Next base: position 13,304 of record JAVTVY010010848.1, read on the forward strand.
AGACATCATGATTTTCCAAAAATATCAAATCCGTATCGCTGATCTGTATTCTTAATCCATGATAACCGTTGTAAAGTCGTCTTCTAGATAATGATGTAGCTCAGTCACGCTTTGATTGTGACTGTTCATATGCGCACCATAAGGATCTTGAAGTACATGGGTTCATACGGCCCTTAGCCCCGGGTTAAGCGGAATTAGACACAAGTTACGAAACGTAGCGCCATCAATCTTGCACGCTATGCTCGTATTTTGCTATCAGCATGCGATATGTATCGCCAAATTTCAGAAACTTTGAGTGGAGGCGCTTGGTGGTATAGCCCTATTTTATAAGTTTCTGCAACAATTTTTTGTGACGCTGATTAAAATCGTCACATTAACACAGGATCTAGGAAATGCTACTAGGCGAGATATGTATGCGGCATATGCAGGTCCCACTGGAATATTACTGTCCAGAAATGGATAGTTTACGATGTCGAAATGTCATAAAGTCGGCGAATGAGAATACCCGCTTCATTTGTGTAGAGATATAGCTCTAAATATGATGTGCACGTAGGGCTATCTGTAGTTTCCTTCAAATCCAGTGAAGGTGGATATTTATCCTTCACTGCGTGATTTATATAGCGATTAACCACAGCGAGAAGATGGTCTATATAGCGTTTGGTGAATGAGAAGGAACGGGCTTTGAATGGATCGGTTTTTGAAAGCGCCTGCATATAGTCATATTCATAAGAGAACAGATACAGGTCAGCCAACAGGGGTGTACAATTAGTACCCTTCGGAATACCTATATGCTGCTGATATATTGTGGTGCCAAATTTCACATAGATATTTTTAATGAGAAATTCAAGCAACACTATATACAAAGAAACATCCAATGAATGATATCTCTTGTATGTAATAGAGCTAAAGAATGATTTATGGCTTCCGACATTAATATATCTACGATCAGTTTTCTTGAACACTGATACTATTGATGAACTTAGACAGTTAATAAGGTCCTGATGAGAGATTGTAGTATAAGGAGTCGAGAAATCTCATGTGGATACATGTCTGTATACGGTATGGGACCTTTAGCGTTAAGTTCTTCCGTAAGATATTTTGAGTTGTTCAATATCCACTTACATTCAACGCCCACCATTTTTATAATTTTGTTCTTTCAAAGTAACTGATATATGTATCAGCATGCTCTGAGAAATTGTAAAAAGCCTCCGTTTTTGTAAGTTTTTCTTCGTTCAGTATCTCGTATTCCGATCACCATACTCATTATTTTCACTCCATATATAATAGTTTACCTTTTGCGATTTCTTAGAGCAAGGTTGAGATTTACAATTCATTCATGAAGTGATTGTAAAAAGAGAACGTTATTAAAACATAGGCTTTTTACGATTTCTCAGTGCAAGGTAGGTGGTAAGTTTTATCAGAAATTGGTGGTCGGAATTTTCTCTTGCCATACATTTACTTTGAGAGACGAAAAGTTACGAAAACAAGGATTTTTTCCGATTTCTCAGAACAAGAAGGTCGGCATTTCACTCCTTTACTATTGGAGAAAAATGTTACGAAAACTGAGACTTTTAACGAGATCTGGTATCACTCGAGTAGGATATTTCACTTTGTATCTATCGGTGACTACAAGCGGGAACAGTTTCGATTCCTCAGAGCATAGAGGCATGTATATTCACTTTATATATACCAGAGGAAACAGTTCGGAAACGGTGGGCTTTTTACGATTTGTCAGATTACGGGAGTAGAATGTTTTACATTATCATTATCGGTGACTACAAGAGGGGAAAATACGTAAAGACGGACTTTTTACGATCATCATCAGCGGTATGTTTTTTCTTGATATATAATATTTGGAGTTTTACGATTTCTCAGAGCATAGGGGTAGGTATTTTCACTATATATATACCAGAGTGAACCGTTACAAAAACGGGACCTTTCTACGATTTCTCGGAGCACGGAAGTGTGATATTTTACTTTATTTACCAGTGACAACAAGCGGGAAAAGCTATGATTTTCCGAGCATCTTGGCCGGTTAGTTGAATGCATATACATCAATGTCTACATTAATATATCTACGATCAGTTTTCTTGAAGACTGATACTATTGATGAACTTAGACAGTTAATAAGGTCCTGATGAGAGATTGTAGTATAAGGAGTCGAGAAATCTCATGTGGATACATGTCTGTATACGGTATGGGACCTTTAGCGTTAAGTTCTTCCGTAAGATATTTTGGGTTGTTCAATATCCACTTACATTCAACGCCCACCATTTTTATAATTTTGTTCTTTCAAAGTAACTGATATATGTATCAGCATGCTCTGAGAAATTGTAAAAAGCCTCCGTTTTTGTAACTTTTTCTTCGTTCAGTATCTCGTATTCCGATCACCATACTCATTATTTTCACTCCATATATAGTAGTTTACCTTTTGCGATTTCTTAGAGCAAGGTTGAGATTTACAATTCATTCATGAAGTGATTGTAAAAAGAGAACGTTATTAAAACATAGGCTTTTTACGATTTCTCAGTGTAAGGTAGGTGGTAAGTTTTATCAGAAATTGGTGGTCGGAATTTTCTCTTGCCATACATTTACTTTGAGAGACGAAAAGTTACGAAAACAAGGATTTTTTCCGATTTCTCAGAACAAGAAGGTCGGCATTTCACTCCTTTACTATTGGAGAAAAATGTTACGAAAACTGAGACTTTTAACGATATCTGGTATCACTCGAGTAGGATATTTCACTTTGTATCTATCGGTGACTACAAGCGGGAACAGTTTCGATTCCTCAGAGCATAGAGGCATGTATATTCACTTTATATATACCAGAGGAAACAGTTCGGAAACGGTGGGCTTTTTACGATTTGTCAGATTACGGGAGTAGAATGTTTTACATTATCATTATCGGTGACTACAAGAGGGGAAAATACGTAAAGACGGACTTTTTACGATCATCATCAGCGGTATGTTTTTTCTTGATATATAATATTTGGAGTTTTACGATTTCTCAGAGCATAGGGGTAGGTATTTTCACTATATATATACCAGAGTGAACCGTTACAAAAACGGGACCTTTCTACGATTTCTCGGAGCACGGAAGTGTGATATTTTACTTTATTTACCAGTGACAACAAGCGTGAAAAGCTATGATTTTCCGAGCATCTTGGCCGGTTAGTTGAATGCATATACATCAATGTCTACGCCAAAATTAACCGTTATTACGGTTTTCTAAAACACGGTATCTAAGATCGACAAAAGTAAAGTGTTACGCGTATCTTTGGGCGTAGGTTAGGATGGCTTCCTGGTTTCGGTACAAAGTCATGTCATTTTTAAGATATTTTTTGTATAGCTCGTGAAGATCATCCTATATCAGAAATTGATATAAAAAAATATGTTTTCTAATTTTTTCTAACACCCAACACTTGAGATATACTTGCTTTTAGAATTTTCAAAAGAGCTGCGCGGAACACCCATTCTTGTAACTAAGGAGCAACCTTGAAACTGAGTCAACTTATCGTGCATAATATAATGATTGCATGTTATAGAGTGGGACATCACGATTTGTCAGCTCGAGACAAGTTGTACATCACTTGTCAAGAGCTGACAAATCGTGATGTCCCACTCTATAACATGCAATAGTTGTTTTATTTTTAATACGTGCGGTAAGTTCTGTATCGGTCATAATTTTAAACGCCTCCGTTTGCCAGCGACATCCATAGTCGAAACAGTTTTGATGCGACAGAGCATCCGCACTGGCAGACAACCCGAATCGACCTGTCTCCATGGATACGCTGGCCCTGAGATATCAACAAAACAAATGGGTGGCTACCCTAATCTCCTAACATATGGATGGACTGACATCATAAGGTACATTGAAACAATCTGGTGCCAGGAGAGGATGTACCAATCATAACTCCTGCCCATCTAATGATATGTATTTATACATTGTATCCCACACTCAATTACATTTTACATTTTCTGCTGAACGATATACTTTCAGTTGAGAGATACACTTTCTATAATACTCTGGTGAAATAATTCACAAGGAAATTGCCCCAACTGTTATGTCTCTCTCACTTAAAAACTTCAGTTTTATTATTTTTGTAGATAAACGTACACGGTTTCCAAAGTTATCTGTCCGTTATTCAAAATGAACACAGAAGACGATCAGAAAATGCTACAGATATGTCATTGGAGCAAAAAATGAAACCGGAAGTAAATAGCAAACCAAATGCATAACGAGAACTAGATCCTGCTCTGTTTGTTATGTACTCTAAGTAGTGTTATTATCCTACGTTTCAATAGTGTCTTCTTGTATTTAAGCCTTAACTCTACATTGAATTGTACTAATTATTGTTTGCTCAGTTATATTGTTTCCATCTCAACATGTACGTGGACATGCACTACACACGCCTATACATGACAGAATTGTAACTCGCTTAATATAAATTACATGCCACTGAATAAGGAGAAAACAAGAATGGCTAAATATAGTACTCTAGTTTGTTATACTAAATATATATAATTAGTGCAAATATATATACACTAGAGAGCCTTTTTAAGAGAATTGGATAACTGTGAGCCGTGATTGATAACTGATTGTAGGGTGAGACTGGCTAAATTGCATTGCTTTTCACCGTGGCACAAACCATCAAAGAGTTAGTGGAACTAATTTTAGTATAATTTCATATTACTAGATCCATAGCATAGTAGACACATTTGTAGTAGCCATTAGAGCACTGCATTAATATACTGGTACTATATAATGTACCTCCTATAATACCTCCTATTGCATAATATGCTGATTGTATCGGGTTGTCTTCCTATAGTGTACCTTATGCAACAATATGGTGCCATTGTGACATAATAAGTGAAAATATGTTTGTGTAGCTTGACCCGATTATAGTTGACCACGATTATGGACTAGCAAAATCTGAACTCCCCCAAATCCCTCACGTCCATCTACATGTACCCCTCTCCCATGGCAACACCCTCCCATCCTTAAATCTGCTTGGTATAGAATCATTTAGCGTATATGGCTGTGGTTATCAGCCATTCAAATTTTTTCATAGTATGTATATCTTGAATAATTCTGAATTCGTCAATCCAGTAGCTTTAATCAAGTAAATATTTGGACATATTCATCCTGTTAATTCAACAGAGGACGGTACTACCTCGTGTGAGAATCAGGATTATTGCAGCATTTCTGGCTACAATATATTTGTATTGATATGGTATTGTAGTCTATTATTAGACATTGTGGATGTTTCTGGAATATAGGGCTAACGCAAGCTTTTTACTTACTATTATGTGGGTCAAGCGCTTAGCGCTTTCTGGAAGACTATTATAAATTGTATGTAGGTCAAATGATGCGGTAATGCTGTGTATTCTAGAAGCTTCTTGATTGGCAGACCTCATAGAGTATAAATATCGCACCACTCAGTTATTCAGGAGGGAATTCAAACTGGCTTTTTATGTGGGTCTGTTATACTGTGTTACTATCTTGATTTACCTCTGCCTGTAACTAGTACTACGGACTGCTGGGTTATTTACTCCTGGGTAATAACTGTTGGCTGCTGCATAATCTACGCTATTTGTTAACGGCTGTCGGATATTGGACATTTACTGGGACTGTGTGCAACTGAGCAGTGTTGGGTTACCATTATTCAGAAGAGTGATTTGTGCGCGTCAACAAGGACTTTAAAGTGTACACCGGTATAGTATTGAACAGTGAGACTATATTTCATACATCTATTTGTTGTATGACCCTTACTTAAATTGTATACGATTTTAGTATTGTAAATAAATATTTGATTGTTAACCCTTGACGTCGTTCTGTTACGGTAAAAGCTGACGTAACAGAAATTGGGGCTTGTCCGATTTGTTTACATTATTGATCAGCTGGCAGCTTTGCAATATAGTTCTACATTGATACAGCTTTACAACATTGTCTAAATTTGTGAAGTCAGGGAGTACACTATCAGCATGTCATTTGACCCAGCACAGTTTGCCTTAGAACCTAGTCAAGACATCTTTGAGAAAGCAAGAAATTGAGAAACTCATTATTAAACATTTTGTTAGCAAACAAATTTGGGATGAAAGTGATTTTGATTTAACTGAGGAAACAGCTGATGATTTGGAAATAAAGAAATTAGAATTGCAAAATAAGCTGGAATTAAAGAAATTAGAAGTAGATAGAGAAAGAGAGAGACAGAGAATTAGAGAGAGAAAAGTTAGAAAAAGAAAGAGAATTGGAGAGAGAAAAGTTAGAAAAAGAGGAAAGAGAGAAAGAAAGAGAGTCTCAGTCAGAAATGAAGCGTATGGAATTACAGTGGCAAACAAGTCCTCCTGCACATGCACCTGTACAAGCACAAGCAATATTTGATGCGGCTCGTCAAATACGTCTCGTCCCACCATTTCAGAAAAAAGAATTTGATAAATATTTTCTGCATTTTGAGAAAATTGCTGAAAATTTAAACTGGCCAAAAGAAAACTGGAGTTTAAAAAAAGTCAAAGATTGTTGAGATGGGGTTTGATGTTACAAGAATACAATATTGAAATCAGACATATTAAGGTCAAGGACAATTTGATTGCTGATTCTTTGTCTCGCATATAATGTACATATATTTGTCAACATTTGCTATTGTAATATATTTTTCTTGCAATAATGTTTTGAATTGTCAAGAAAGTTCCAAATTTGAAACTTTCTTTTTTTCGATGCTGTGTATTTCAGAAGCTTTTTCATTGGCAGAATGATCTGGAATGCCCCATAGAATATAAATAGCGCTTCACTCGGTCATTCAAGAGGGAATTCAAACTGACTTTTTATGTGGGTCTGTTATACTGTGTTACTATCTGGATTTACCTTTGCCTGTAACTACGGGCTGCTGGAATATTTACTCTTGTGTATTAACTGTTTGCTGCTGCATAATCTACGCTATTTGTTAACGGCTATCGGATATTGGACATTTACTGGGACGGTGTGCAACTGAGCAGTGTTGGATTACCATTATTCAGAAGAGTGATTTTAATCAACAAGGACTATAAAGTGTACACCGGTATAGCATTGAACAGTAAGACTATATTTCATACATCTATTTGTTGTATTAACCTTACTTAAATTGTATATGATTTTAGTATTGTAAATAAATATTCGATTGTTAATCCTTGAGTTCACACGTCTTTCTGTTACGCTAAAAGCTGACTTAACAGTATGATTTTAGACCATTTAGAGGATGTTGTCCGTGACCAAAACAAAACTGTGATACGGAGATCAAATTTGACGTATGCAAGGTTTGTGGCATATGGTAGGTAATGGTAATCAACAGAAACGAGAAATGTCGAAAACAGTATTCTATATGACATCTTGTTTTATTCGTCATTTAGTCTGAGAGAAATAATTAAAAAAAGAAGAGCGAAAAATATTACCCTCATGGTTGCCATTTTGAATTGACCATATTTCAATATGAGCTCAAAACGAGCATCAAATAGAAAGCGGTAGCGTCAAGCATCCCGATCATGAAAACTTGTGCTCGAAGGGGGAAATGACAATGAAACGGCATATTGGCCCTTCATGGCTGCCATTTTAAATTTGCTCATGATGCTGTGCACGGACGAAGGAACATGCAAATAGGTTCCAAATGGGCCTGAAGTGGTAAGCAATGAAATGACAGCCCCAACGTAATAAATCTGTGTTTTGGGGTGATGAACTACCGAAATTGGAAGAGGACGTGCTCTGATGTGAAGTAGCCCAAAGATGAAATCTGGGTATTTATAAGTGAAAACTTAGAATGGAAAATAAGAATGGTAAATAAGCTCAAAGTAATGTACTTAAAAATGTGAATACTTGAATTAGGCTTATATAGCAGTTGTCAGATCCGACATTCAATATTCAGCCATCGTCCATAAAAGAAATGAAAATAATGAAAACACAAGATGGTTTGCTACAAGACAGTTTGCTACAGATATCAATGATGTCAGCAAGACATGATGATGTCACTGACATTATCCAAATGAATTTCCCTGTCGTCAAGCTCTGATTTTGGATGTTAATTTGAACAACATGAAGATGTAAATCGTATGATATTCAAACGGCCCCTAGCTCCGGGTTGAGCGGAATTAGAGACAAATTACGAAACCTAGTAGTGCCAGAGATCTACCAAACTATCATTTGTATTGTTTTCTTCAGTGTACGATACATTACATGACTTCACATGGTGGCCTAATCTTTTTACATGACGTTAACTGATCAAAAACTACCAAATAGTATCTGCATGGTCTTAACCCTATATTATCTAACTCTATTAACACATATTGTTATGACAAGTTATCGCAATGAACAATTCCAGTTTTAGCTCTCCCGGGATGACGTCCAGAGATATCCGACCACGTGAACGCCCGACTGGCAAGGGCATAAATATATAACTTTTGTCTCTTTAACTGAGTTCAAACGGGACACATTTGTCAGGATATTGCATTATAATGTTTACCATGTCACTGAAATCTATGAAGTATGCCAATGAAAAGATGTGGTCGATCAGCGGATGAGAAACTATAGATTGTATCTCCGCCTTGCCTCTGGTCCCGTAATTTCCTATTGCTAGAGCAAACACGAAAGCTTTCACTTGAAGTCTGTGAACCTCTCGAGATAAATTCGCACCGCAGTTTGAATGGCCATCAGTCAGCATTAGGACTTCCTTCACAGATTCAGTGGCGGGTCGCATCCCTAAAACAATAAAGTTTATTAATATTACAAATCGGTAATAACCATGAACAATCTGCTGGACTGTATGACATATGTACTTTTTAAATCGTAGTGTGGTGAGATATAAGACGGTAACGACAGTTACCAAGGGCCTGGTTCTGCGCAGGAGACAGTAAAGGGCAGAATTATTTATGGCGATGATTATTGAGGATGTGATGTCGTCAATCTGTGCTGAGACGCCTATTTGACAATTGAGAGGTTTGTTCGCACTATAGGAATTGGAATCTTAAATACCTGATATAGGTTCCAGAGAAATACCGAGAACGATAATGCTCTTCGAAGTTGTTGACGATTATATAGGCATATGTGGGGAATTCATGGCGGTTAACGCAACTGAACGTCAAGAAGACAAGCTTTTTCTCGCAATGGCTGATTCTTTCAAAATGCAGGGATACTTATGTAACCCTAATTTACCAAATTTATAGACATCGGCAGCATTAAACGTCATGCCCAGTTGCCTAACCTGATAGTGGAAATGCTTAAATTCTGCCTTAAACATCAAGATAAGCAAGAATTTGCTGCTGTCGTTATGTTTTTGAAAAAAGAAAAGCTTCCTCGTACTAATTTCGTTCATTTACGAAGGAAACCTAGATAGATTGACTGGTGTCTGGTTTACCCATGGCAAAACACCGACTGATTTGCTGTTCTAACCAGATCTGCTATGTGGTGATGCAAGAGTAAAATGAGTGACAACAAGCAGCCAGAGGATGCTAAGTCTCCCGCCGAAATGGCAGCAATATTTTTTAGCATTGTTGGTCTCGGGGGATATACATGAGGGAGGCAACTGCTACTTCATAGCCGTTGGATGCAGAAGGGTCTTTCTGCCTTCCCAAGTTTTAAAATCAACTCCGAATGGTTGACTGAACGTTTTTTTGCCTCTGTAATATAGTTTCCATGCAGTGAAGCATGGAAATTATGTAACCGAGAAGCTACCCCAAGTGACATCTCAAGGCATATTATCTGCAAACCAAATTTGATGAGAAGCTGAATGCATCCTCAACCTATTGTCTGGAAACCAAATTTTAAATTTGCCACCAGGTGTCGCCACCTGTAGGCGCAAGTAGGCGAAATGCAATCCCAAGGATCATCTCATGACATGGTGTATCAGCATACGAACTTTGGGAAGAATATGAAAAGGGGTTATTGCCCGGAAACCAAATTTAGATTTGTATGCACAAATGTGCGAAACACAATCCCAAGTGACATCTTATGGCATATGAATACCAAATTTGAGAAGAATCCGATGAGCAGTTGTCAAATTATTGCCAGAAACAAATTTCAGATTTTTCCACCAGGTGTCACCATCAGTATGCAGAAGCAGGTGAAATACAATCCCAAGGGACATATCATGGCATGGTATCTGCATACCAAATTGGAGAAAAATCTGATAAGTGAAATCAAATTTAGGTGGTGCTACCTGTAAGCACAAGTGGGCGAAACACAATCCCAAGCGACATCATATGTCGTGATATATTCATACCAGATTTAAGAAGAATCTGACGAGCGGTTCTCAAGTTATTACCCGGAAACAAATCTGGTATTTCGCCACCAGGTGGCACCACCTGTAAGTAAAAGTGAGCGAAAGGCAATCTCACGCAACATCTCCTGGCACGATACATGCATGCTAAGTTTGAGGGGATTCCGATGAGCAGTTCTCAAGTTAATGGCTGAAAACAAATTTTGATTTTAACACCTGATGGCGCCACCTATAGGCGCAAGTGGGCGAAATGCAATCTCAAGCGACATCTTAGGTCATGGTATTACCCGGAGACAAATTTGGGATTTTGCCACCAGGTGGCGCCACCTGTAAGTGCAAGTGAGTGAAAGGCAATCCCATGCAACATCTCCTGGCATGGTGCATGCATGCTAAATTTGAGAAGAATCCGATGAGCATGCAGTTCTCAAGTTATTGGCCAAAAACAATTTTCAGATTTTGTCATCAGGTGGCATCACTTTCTGAGCAGAAGTGGATAACGCAATTCCAAGCAACATCTCATGGCAAGGTACAATGTATATGCATGCCTAATTTGGGAAGAATTTGATGAGCAGTTCTCAAGTTATTGCCCGGAAACCAAATTTCGAGCAACATTTCAAAGCGTTTCAAAGTTATCGCTTGCAGCACAACAGAACGGAAAGAACCCTAGTGGCGCCACCTACAGGCAGATCTTTCTGAAACGCAATACCAATCAACATCTTGTCACAAGGAATGCATATGCCAAATATTGAAGAAACTAGATCCAGTCAATCGAATACGATCGGAGGCATGCCTTTTGCATCTTTAGTAAAGGAAACATTCATTATTTGTGACGAAAGTAAAAACGTAAAACTTAGGAAAAACATCATTAACATGGCCCCATAAGATGCCTTGAGGGTAGGTACCCACATACCAAATTTAAAAGAATCCATTAAGGTCCAACAGTTACTGTCCGGGAATGCAATTTTACCTTGGCCCTCAGGTAGCGCCATGTGTAGGCAGATAGGCATAAAAAATAATCCCAACCGAGATCTTGAGGCAAGATGCCTTGACATTGAAAATAGAAAATGTTAACTTGGCCTACAGGTGGCGCCACCTATGAGCAGATCGACAAGAAAAACAATACCAGGTGAAACCTTCAGGTATACCAAACTTGGAAAGAATTCATTCAAGTATTAAAAAGTTATGGTCCGGAAAAATAATTTTAAATTTGCCCCCAGGTGGCACCACCTATATGTTGATCGGCATGAAAGACAATGCCAAGCGAGAAATTGAGGCGAGGCACCTACACACCAAATTTGGAATGAATCGGTTGAGGATTTCAAAAGGTATTATCTGGAAACACTTAACTTAGCTTTCAGGTAGTCCCCCTATCAACATGAAAAACATTCTCAAGCCAGATCTTAGGCAAGGTACCACCACACCAAATTTGGAAAGAATCCTTAAGGTTTTCAAAAGTTATTTTCTGGAGAAGCAATTTTAACTTGGCCCGAGGTGGCGCCATCCAGAAGCGGATTGGCACGAAAAACAATTACAAGCAAGATCTATAGAGAAGGGACATATTTACCAAATACAAAAACATGGGTCTGTGCCTCATAAATTGAAACCTTTTGCGGTTGCAATTATCCCAATATTGCAGACAACACACAAATTTCAACTTCTGCCAAGATATATTGGAGAGATATATATGCTCAAACACAATATATGAGGGTCGGGCGAGGGCTAGTTTGGGAGATAGAGGGTGCGGCTCGGCGCCCTGGGGATGGGGACATGCTCTTCTTGGGGGTATTGGTAGGTGTGCTGACATGAAAGCCATGAAACAACCACACTGACAACTGCATGCCATCATCTGTCAATCCGAAAAACCACAAGGTGGAATTCAATTCAATTCAGGAAATTGATCATATGCACAGTGTGCACCCAAACTTTAGGAACTCAGTTGTAATTAATATAGTAAGTTACAGTGTGGACACAAATGGTTCCTGCAGTAACTTTAGGGTAATTCATATGATGTGAGATACAATTATTTGACAGCAGAATTGAAGGAAATGTTGTCCTTCATTTAAGATGACACGAAATTCAAAAACCACGGGTTCGGTACTGGGGGATTTCCCCGCCCGTTATTTCATATTATACTTCTGAAATAAAATATGGTTTATGCAAAATCTTTAGGGTAAATCATATGATGTGGAATAGAATGATTTCATAGCAAAATTGAAGGAAATGTTGTCCTTCATTTAAAAACTAACAACGAGAAGCGGAAGAAAGAAGAAAAAATGACAAACGCATTTAGGGATGCCTAATTATTAGACAAAGCATTTGGAAGTTATCGCTTGTGAAGAATTTGAATGGAAACCACGGACATGCACAGAAGATTGGAACAAGACCCATTGGCGCACCTTCAGGTGGATCTTGCTGTAACGCAATACCAACCCATGTCTGGTCACAAGGAATGTATATGCTTAAATTTCGAAGGAATCCGACAAGTTTTGGAAGTTATCGCCTGTGAAGAATTTGAACAGACATCCACAGACACAAAGAGAGCAAGACCCATTTTAACTGGAACGGACACGAAGAAGCGAAACTCAGTGGTGTCACCTTCAGGCAAATGTTACTAAAATCCAGTACGCAACCGCGTCTTTTCACAAGGAATGCGTGTGCCGAATTTCGGAAGAATCCAAGAAAGCGTTTGGAAGTTATCGCTTGTAACTGATATCCACGGACACAAAGAAGCAAGATCCATTTTGACCCAGTGGCGCCACCTTCAGGCAAATATTGCTGAAATGCGATACCGACTAGCATCTGGTCGCAAGGAATGCGTATGCCGAATTTCGGAAGAATCCAACAAAGCGTTAGGAAGTAATCATTCGAACAGACATGCACGGCCATCCACGGACATGCACGGACACATAGAAGCAAGAATCATTTTAAAGTCCCCCGGCCACAGTGGCGCCACCTTCAGCCAGATGTTGCTGAAATGCGATACCAACTGGTGTCTTGTCGCAAGGAATGCGTATGCCGAATTTCGGAAGAATCCAACAAAGCGTTAGGAAGTAATCATTCGAACGGACATGCACGGACATCCACGGACATGCACGGACACATTGAAGCAAGAACCATTTTAAAGTCCCCCAGCCGCGTTGCGGCGGGGGACAAAAAATGTTAAGCTACAGCGAGGTGAAAAGACCGAGCCACCTTCGCCTAATATCAAAGTTGTTCCAACGTGTATGTGCTATCTGGTCAACTTCAGCATTCAGATCATAGATATCGTCTACCCATCTACCAAGGATTCCTTCCTTTTTCGATTTTTTATTTTATTTTCTCTTTGCAAAAACTGCATCATGTGATATATTAGTAAATAATAGTCAAAGATGAAAAATAAAATAGATTTTGCTCAATTTTCCTCGAAGAAAAGCAGGAATTTGGAAAATCTAGCCAACATCTTGAATTTACCCATGATTCTCTACTCGGGGAGCTGGGGGTGTTACTGCAAATAGGTTCAACTTGACCCCAATATGATACACTAAAACTTCGCGTTTTTTTTGTCGTTCCGGTGATAGGAGAAAAAGTTTGGTAGATGGGGCCATAATCCCCCAGGCCAGATAAGATTAAATTACAATGACAAGGGGTTCGGCAATGTAAAAAAACGCCAATCAAATACATCCTATATTACCCAGCTATTCAGTGCGTTGCCACGATCATATTACTTTAAATTACATACTGGGTTTAACCAACACACTCCATGGTATATATAGTTTGCATACAGTCGTGTATGCGTTATTTTTATATCTAATAGAAATACAACGATCTGTGTCATCGGGAAATAAAATACCACAAACAGTCACTAACGATTGTCCAGTGTATACGAAGTACATAACGAAAACATCCCCAGACCGATTTTTTTAAATAAAGGACTATGCATACTTAATTTACCAATAATTGTAACCCAATCGGCACAAGTACTGGAAAACCTCAATTCTAGCAAATTTCCAGAGTAAATTTGTTATAGTCCCAGCATGAAAAACACCAAGTTATATAATACGGAAATATAAATATTATATTACTAGGTGCTGGTTAAGGAATTGATTATAAGCACACTACCATCGAATACGTTCATTAACTCCCAAACATCATTTCCTCTGGAAGATTTCTTTAACTGCAATCACAGTTAAACGCAACATTGAAAGGACGGTGGAAAACGATGCCGGCGTACTGCGAAGAAGACATCTGACTACACCGACAAATATACTGACTGCATATTTTTAAAAACATCACAAGAACCAAAAGTGATTTCAGTCATGGTTTGTATCCCAGGCACACTTTTACTGTAGATGTTCATATGGACATATTGAATGAGATGACCACACGACCCCAAGCACGGGCTTGAGCGGTATTAGATACAACTATTTAAGAGCGAGGATGTAGTAGCCCTAACAAGTCATTGATGGATTAAGTATACCTGTTACATGTACATGTAGTTGGTCATACAAATACAGCGTTAAACTTACCCTTATCCCAAATTATTGGAAATCCTTTGCAGAAGCTTCACAGCATTAGTATCATAACATTTCAAATCTTAAAGTAGTCAGAAATCTGAAGTAATTACTGTCACTATGTGCTCTTATGTTTATACTGGTGACAGCAAATTGTGAATTCCGTCTAACCTGTAAGGTAGATTGCATATATTGCTGAACATGTGTTTGTCATCTGTAATAGTTGTAGCTTAATTGAGCCCACTAATCTATCCTTATTTTCATGTAGTTGACCAAATATTTCTGATTGACATTCCATCAGAGTTTATTATTATCCTGCATTCAGCCAAATCTTGTCATAGACACAACACATAAATTTATCAAACTGTATGTCTTATATAACTACTACCTGAGGCAGCTTATTACAGGCTCCTTTCCTCTAGGCTGTAGCTTGTTTCCCAGCCTGCAGCTTCAACTTAAACATTGTCCATTTACAATATTCAAAATATATTAAATTTCACTAAGCCTCCATTTGCACAGTTTCCATGTAATATACACATTACACTGGTGAGTTGCTGCACTACACATAATCTAAAGAAGGCGCTGTGGTGGTTATGTTACTTCTCATAACAACGCACCGACATAAGCATATGGCATCTAGTATTCAAATCTCTTAATTTATATTATTGTAATAACAATGGGATAAATTCTAAATGACCATCATAATCTACCTAATCTTGTTGACCAGCACCTCCCAACATACATCACTGACCAGCAGCTGACTTCTGTTTCCAGCAACGTCACTATATGGTCACTTTATAAATGACAGTGGGTAGTCTGCCCATTCATCCTTTCCATACTCAAGCAATCTTGCATACTTCATCAACATGTACATATAGTTTAAATCCCAGGTTTAGACTAGTTCATTCACAGTTCTGCAATCATCCCCTCATATCTCGGACCCATCAGATACCTTGTTCTCAGTATAATTGGATTCAGTAATGTCTACTATAACCTGTCAAACCGGGGCACTGTTCATATGTCCCAAACATGATAATACAAGTCAATTTCCTGCTCTAGATGGTCATGATCAAACTTATTCAACACCACAGTTTTGAGTGCTGTATAGTAAAGTCAGTGGTCAGTGGAGGCAGAAATACCCGCCTCTATCTTCAAGGAAAGTCTAGCTTAAATTTGGCAGATCGTGTTATTCCTGCAGTAATTTCCTCGCCTCGCATCTTTTGTCAATCAGACCAAATGTGATGGTATTGTGCATAGTATATCTTGAAAGTGAGCCAAGTTTAAGGCAGAAGATAGTTTGTGTACTCCAGTATCTGGAAAATGGAGATGTGTGGTGCAATCGCACAAAATTAAAGTGTTTCAGGTACACACATATTGAAAGTGCATGGGTATCAAGATTCGTGTCGGCATCGATTTCATTCTCCACAGTGTATATTCATGTACATGTCTTGGAAGTACGCGTATTGTCCAAGATACATGTAAGTCCTCCTTCAAGGATATCTGTGCATTTGCAGCAGATGGCTTCAAAGTGGAGCCCGACCTGCATTTAATCAAGATCTTAGGCTTCCACTCTTCGGACTCAAAAGTGAATGTGACATCTACATCTTGTTTACTCGTTTCAGTGACTGACATTTAATTATGAACTGTGCTTAATAATGCTGTTTGTATATGTTTGTTCACTGGTGCAAAGAGTGAAGGTGACACCCACCCGACCCGGCTCAGTTCCCAACACATTCCTATTCCCTCATACAGCTATGCAATCTCTTCCTTGTTTGGGGGCACTCAGCCTACCAGCTTCGTTTTGGGCATACATTACGTCCTTCCCAACCATCGGCAGGGACAGGACTCCACTTTTACGCACCTAAACACACTCAGTTGTCCCGAACCCGATGCAGTTGCCAGTGGCGCTCAAGTCCACTGCAACCTGTAGGTCCGTGCAACTTGAGTCGTGCTGTCAAAACAAGCACACTCAGTTGTGCCAGACCCGGCTCAGCTGCCAGTGGTGCTCAATCCCACTGCAACCTGGGTTCCCCCAGGGTCTGCTCAACTCGAGTCGTGATTCCAAACACAGCAGGTGGGATTGAGCCTACTCCCAAATAAGCCAAATGAACATATTGTTATTAATAAAGTACTTTTTGTATTATCTCATATTTGTGTTGTGTTGCTGCCTAAACGATGGATTAAGTATATGATTATTTAATCTGGTTTGGGCAGCTACACTATTACACAACATCTGACCCTTATCTCTCAAGGCCAGTGCCTGTCTGATTTCCTCAGCTCACATTGCTTTGTTGATCAACAGTATTGTTTATTTTGCAGACTGCCTGCTGTGTACATTCTTGCTGCTCTTGGCTCTGTGTTTATTTTGCACACAGCCCATTTGTGTATCCTGCTTATCATTTTATAATCCAGATAAACTCCCCTCTTTTTAATGTCAAATTTTCCTAACCCAGCCATTCTGCCTGCAGCATCGCTCATGGTCAGATCATCCCGCCTCCTCCCCTTAACTTCCACCTAGCATTCCGTATTACATGTACTTCGGAGAGGACCTATCCTACCAGCTGGCATATTATACATACATTACGACCTTCCCAGCTATCGGTAGGGACAGGTCATACACAACACCCTTCCCGGCCATCGGTAGGGACAGGGCATATACCACACCCTTCCTGGCCATCGGTAGGGACAGGGCATACATTTCATCCTTCCCAGCCATCAGTAGGGATAGGACATACATCAATACCTTCCCAGCCATCGGTAGGGACAGGACATTCATCACACCCTTCCCGGCCATCGGTAGGGACAGGGCATATATTACATCCTTCCCGGCCATCGGTAGGGACAGGACTTGCACCACACCCTTCCTGGCCATCGGTAGGGACAGGGCATACATTACATCCTTCCCGGCCATCGGTAGGGACAGGAAACACATAACAACCTTCCCAGCCATCGGTAGGGACAGGGCACACGCCACATCCTTCTCAGCCATTGGTGGAAAGGGGCATACATTACGTCCTTCCCAACCATCGGCAGGGACAGGACTCCACTTTTACGCCCCCAAACACACTCAGTTGTCCCGAACCCGATGCAGTTGCCAGTGGCGCTCAAGTCCACTGCAATCTGCAGGTCCGTGCAACTTGAGTCGTGCTGTCAAAACAAACACACTCAGTTGTGCCAGACCCGGCTCAGTTGCCAGTGGTGCTCAATCCCACTGCAACCTGGGTTCCCCCAGGGTCTGCTCAACTCGAGTCGTGATTCCAAACATAGCTGGTGGGATTGAGTCTGCTCCCAAATAAGCCAAATGAACATATTGTTATTAATAAAGTACTTTTTGTATTATCTCATATTTGTGTTGTGTTGCTGCCTAAACTGTTGGAAAATGATAAACTATGTGACCGCCAGATAGTAAACAAAAACGGCCCAAACGATTTATTGAAGAACAAATACCGTACAAATTTATGCAAAAACAAATACCTGTGAGATACGACGATGACCAAGCATTTCATTCTCCACCATGGTTACGAGTCACAAAACTACAATGGCAATGATTTATATAGAGGGCAAACCTCGGGGATGAAACGTCCACCAGCATGCAGAATCTTACCATATAGGCCTACAAGCGTTTCTCAGGGATAAAGAGACAGGTATTTCCCATCCGACCACTCATAACGATATCCTAGTATCGAAAGCGTGCTGGACTTCCAAAATACATAAAACATGATAGAAAGCTGGATTCATAGCTGGTTGTAGACGCTGCACCACCACGTTTCTTTCAGCCATGTAGAGGAGGGTCCTTCAGGAGGGCCTGAACATTTTGGGAAAAATATTGCGCCACTATATCCAAAACTCCTGGCGTTGAATGTAAGTGGTCACTGAAAACCTCAAAACGACTTAAAGGGGAATGTTATCACAATTTTTGAAAGGCTAAAACCAATAAAAAGCAGTTCCCTGTGGCCTGCTTTATTTTTTAGAATTATTTTCAAAATTTTAGCGATGATGCAATATCCTGAAACGACCCCAAGCACGGGCTTGAGCGGTATTAGATACAACTATTTAAGAGCGAGGATGTAGTAGCCCTAACAAGTCATTGATGGATTAAGTATACCTGTTACATGTACATGTAGTTGGTCATACAAATACAGCGTTAAACTTACCCTTATCCCAAATTATTGGAAATCCTTTGCAGAAGCTTCACAGCATTAGTATCATAACATTTCAAATCTTAAAGTAGTCAGAAATCTGAAGTAATTACTGTCACTATGTGCTCTTATGTTTATACTGGTGACAGCAAATTGTGAATTCCGTCTAACCTGTAAGGTAGATTGCATATATTGCTGAACATGTGTTTGTCATCTGTAATAGTTGTAGCTTAATTGAGCCCACTAATCTATCCTTATTTTCATGTAGTTGACCAAATATTTCTGATTGACATTCCATCAGAGTTTATTATTATCCTGCATTCAGCCAAATCTTGTCATAGACACAACACATAAATTTATCAAAATGTATGTCTTATATAACTACTACCTGAGGCAGCTTATTACAGGCTCCTTTCCTCTAGGCTGTAGCTTGTTTCCCAGCCTGCAGCTTCAACTTAAACATTGTCCATTTACAATATTCAAAATATATTAAATTTCACTAAGCCTCCATTTGCACAGTTTCCATGTAATATACACATTACACTGGTGAGTTGCTGCACTACACATAATCTAAAGAAGGCGCTGTGGTGGTTATGTTACTTCTCGTAACAACGCACCGACATAAGCATATAGCATCTAGTATTCAAATCTCTTAATTTATATTATTGTAATAACAATGGGATAAATTCTAAATGACCATCATAATCTACCTAATCTTGTTGACCAGCACCTCCCAACATACATCACTGACCAGCAGCTGACTTCTGTTTCCAGCAACGTCACTATATGGTCACTTTATAAATGACAGTGGGTAGTCTGCCCATTCATCCTTTCCATACTCAAGCAATCTTGCATACTTCATCAACATGTACATATATTTTAAATCCCAGGTTTAGACTAGTTCATTCACAGTTCTGCAATCAACCCCTCATATCTCGGACCCATCAGATACCTTGTTCTCAGTATAATTGGATTCAGTAATGTCTACTATAACCTGTCAAACCGGGGCACTGTTCATATGTCCCAAACATGATAATACAAGTCAATTTCCTGCTCTAGATGGTCATGATCAAACTTATTCAACATCACAGTTTTGAGTGCTGTATAGTAAAGTCAGTGGTCAGTGGAGGCAGAAATACCCGCCTCTATCTTCAAGGAAAGTCTGGCTTAAATTTGGCAGATCGTGTTATTCCTGCAGTAATTTCCTCGCCTCGCATCTTTTGTCAATCAGACCAAATGTGATGGTATTGTGCATAGTATATCTTGAAAGTGAGCCAAGTTTAAGGCAGAAGATAGTTTGTGTACTCCAGTATCTGGAAAATGGAGATGTGTGGTGCAATCGCACAAAATTAAAGTGTTTCAGGTACACACATATTGAAAGTGCATGGGTATCAAGATTCGTGTCGGCATCGATTTCATTCTCCACAGTGTATATTCATGTACATGTCTTGGAAGTACGCGTATTGTCCAAGATACATGTAAGTCCTCCTTCAAGGATATCTGTGCATTTGCAGCAGATGGCTTCAAAGTGGAGCCCGACCTGCATTTAATCAAGATCTTAGGCTTCCACTCTTCGGACTCAAAAGTGAATGTGACATCTACATCTTGTTTACTCGTTTCAGTGACTGACATTTAATTATGAACTGTGCTTAATAATGCTGTTTGTATATGTTTGTTCACTGGTGCAAAGAGTGAAGGTGACACCCACCCCACCCGGCTCAGTTCCCAACACATTCCTACTCCCTCATACAGCTATGCAATCTCTTCCTTGTGTGGGGGCACTCAGCCTACCAGCTTCGTTTTGGGCATACATTACGTCCTTCCCAACCATCGGCAGGGACAGGACTCCACTTTTACGAACCTAAACACACTCAGTTGTCCCGAACCCGATGCAGTTGGCAGTGGCGCTCAAGTCCACTGCAACCTGTAGGTCCGTGCAACTTGAGTCGTGCTGTCAAAACAAGCACACTCAGTTGTGCCAGACCCGGCTCAGTTGCCAGTGGTGCTCAATCCCACTGCAACCTGGGTTCCCCCAGGGTCTGCTCAACTCGAGTCGTGATTCCAAACACAGCTGGTGGGATTGAGTCTGCTCCCAAATAAGCCAAATGAACATATTGTTATTAATAAAGTACGTTTTGTATTATCTCATATTTGTGTTGTGTTGCTGCCTAAACGATGGATTAAGTATATGATTATTTAATCTGGTTTGGGCAGCTACACTATTACACAACATCTGACCCTTATCTCTCAAGGCCAGTGCCTGTCTGATTTCCTCAGCTCACATTGCTTTGTTGATCAACAGTATTGTTTATTTTGCAGACTGCCTGCTGTGTACATTCTTGCTGCTCTTGGCTCTGTGTTTATTTTGCACACAGCCCATTTGTGTATCCTGCTTATCATTATATAATCCAGATAAACTCCCCTCTTTTTAATGTCAAATTTTCCTAATCCAGCCATTCTGCCTGCAGCATCGCTCATGGTCAGATCATCCCGCCTCCTCCCCTTAACTTCCACCTAGCATTCCGTATTACATGTACTTCGGAGAGGACCTATCCTACCAGCTGGCATATTATACATACATTACGACCTTCCCAGCTATCGGTAGGGACAGGTCATACACAACACCCTTCCCGGCCATCGGTAGGGACAGGGCATATACCACACCCTTCCTGGCCATCGGTAGGGACAGGGCATACATTTCATCCTTCCCAGCCATCAGTAGGGATAGGACATACATCAATACCTTCCCAGCCATCGGTAGGGACAGGACATTCATCACACCCTTCCCGGCCATCGGTAGGGAGAGGGCATATATTACATCCTTCCCGGCCATCGGTAGGGACAGGACTTGCACTACACCCTTCCTGGCCATCGGTAGGGACAGGGCATACATTACATCCTTCCCGGCCATCGGTAGGGACAGGAAACACATAACAACCTTCCCAGCCATCGGTAGGGACAGGGCACACGCCACATCCTTCTCAGCCATTGGTGGAAAGGGGCATACATTACGTCCTTCCCAACCTGCAGGTCCGTGCAACTTGAGTCGTGCTGTCAAAACAAACACACTCAGTTGTGCCAGACCCGGCTCAGTTGCCAGTGGTGCTCAATCCCACTGCAACCTGGGTTCCCCCAGGGTCTGCTCAACTCGAGTCGTGATTCCAAACATAGCTGGTGGGATTGAGTCTGCTCCCAAATAAGCCAAATGAACATATTGTTATTAATAAAGTACTTTTTGTATTATCTCATATTTGTGTTGTGTTGCTGCCTAAACTGTTGGAAAATGATAAACTATGTGACCGCCAGATAGTAAACAAAAAACGCCCAAACGATTTATTGAAGAACAAATACCGTACAAATTTATGCAAGAACAAATACCTGTGAGATACGACGATGACCAAGCGTTTCATTCTCCACCATGGTTACAAGTCACAAAACTACAATGGCAATGATTTGTATAGAGGGCAAACCTCGGGGATGAAACGTCCACCAGCATGCAGAATCTTACCATATAGCCCTACAAGCGTTTCTCAGGGATAAAGAGACAGGTATTTCCCATCCGACCACTCATAACGATATCCTAGTATCGAAAGCGTGCTGGACTTCCAAAATACATAAAACATGATAGAAAGCTGGATTCATAGCTGGTTGTAGACGCTGTACCACCACGTTTCTTTCAGCCATGTAGAGGAGGGTCCTTCAGGAGGGCCTGAACATTTTGGGAAAAATATTGCGCCACTATATCCAAAACTCCTGGCGTTGAATGTAAGTGGTCACTGAAAACCTCAAAACGACTTAAGGATAGCTGTACCCTTAGAGGCAGTTTTTGCACCCCCGTGACAATTTGTCGTCTGTATCAATAAATATACAAGACAACCATATAAAACTATATATTTTATGAAAGCGTACATCGTAAGGATTCCAAATATATGATTTGTATAACCGACGCTGGTACTGTGTAGAAAATATTCCAATTTTAAAAACATTAAAATAAAAACAATAGCGTCCATTTTTCAATTGAAATTTCATGAAAACTGTTGGTCTTGTTTGAACTTTGATGGTATACCTTGATAGCAGACAATTCGAACTAGTAAACCTTATCTCATTTTTTTTATTTTTGCCTGGTTTCGTTTTTACAGCTATTTTACTAAAATAAATTGGAAAAAAACGTACTATTTTACGGTCGTTTGTCTTAAAAGTTGAATGATTAAAAAACTAATCCGAACTTACAAAAAATGAGATACCTTTTACTAGATCACCTTATAAGTAACAAGTATGCCAAATTTCAAAAGCGTAGCATGGACATTTTCGAGAAATAAACGTTTCAATCTCGGATTGCTTGAATTCTATTGTCAAATACATTTTTAATCTGTCTAATGGGACCTACTCGAAATCCTGTTTATTATGGATAACTATTACACTAATTTGTTTTCCTCAAGGTGGTTTAAAGTCCAATTTAAACTTTAAAAACTTGCTAAAACTTGTTCAGCTGAAAATTGTTCACACCTGTGTAGATCACTTCACGGCGGGTGTCTGAGTGAAGTGCCATTGTTATAATTCGAAACAAAAATACGGATGTTTGCATGGTTTTGATGAGAAGGGGGTAGATTAATGTAAATAAGTAGGACAAATAGATAATTAGCTTACCATAATACTGCGGAAATGAGTTTTGGAAAGGGAAATTTAACAGACAAAAATAATAGTAGCCAAGCCCAAGCTGAGGCAATCTGTTTAATTGTTTCAGTGTCTCGTAAACAAAATGTTTAATCCTAATATTGCGGCACTTCTATTAATAATTTTGATTTCATGTTTTCACCAAATGTTAGAGGAAATAATGAATATTTGAATGAACAAATAAAAAATGACCAATTGTGACCCTCTAAGGTGACAGCTATCCTTAAGGTAGAACTTGGGGGCAAAGGACACAGACCGCAAAAACATGTATCCATGTATCCTAAAAGTTCTCAACTCCCTATACTAAAATTCATCATTGAGACCTAATTTACCCTCTTACATGTAGTTCAATAATATAGGTGTTCATGAAAACGTAATAATAATGTAATAATGTGAGAAGCTAAATCACATCTTTGATAGCTCTGCTACATACAACACATATCAGAATCGTTAGATTCTTGGTATGTGCTTTAGCATAGGTTAACCAGAAGACTACAATGTGAAGTATAGTATAGGACCTCTCTCACATCGACTTTACGACAAAGACAGTTGATAACAAATTTGACATCAGAAACTATCTATCCATAAACATTTTTTTCCGACAGATTAGTTTTACATCAACTAAGTTTGACCTTTCTCCGATATCACCAAGTTCCGCAAACTGAAAAGTGATCCAACGCTAATACAAGTTGTCAATTTACGTTGGTATCTCAAGGTTATGTGTACTCGCGGAGAAAATACCGAGGTAGAGCACAAAAGGATCAGACCTCAAAACGGACATACAGCCAGAGCATATATGGATTCCAAGGGCATTTATTATTTTTCTCTTTTTAGACCAGTGGTTGAAAACATATTATGGCGTTGGGAAGTATCTCACAACCCTTCTAAACCACTTACACAAATTTGACACTTAAGGACTCGTTTGACGCTGCTGCTCGAATATAAACAATTCCTAAAGACTACTTAGATAACGAATACAGATTTGTTTCTTTTGATGTCGTGTCCTTGTTCATTTATAGTACTCTGAAAGTGTCCTCTATTGTCTCATACAAAGATTTCATTCCTGTAAAACTGAAAAGCTTTGCTGTATATGAGTTTAGTTATCCAGGTTGTGGTGCTAGATACATTGGTAAAAGTGAACGTTGTCTTTTTACTAGATTAAAATTTCCAACACATATATGATCGCGAGGATGAAAAACTTCAATTTGTTTTGCCACCTCATATGTTATTACCAAATGTTAAAATACTAGATCGCGCTAAGAACTGGTGCGAACTTCTCATAGATGCATTTAATATTAAGAGTAAAACTGTCAAATTAAACCATAGAATAATGGCATCTAAGGACGTCATTGTCTTCCAGTGAACATGTTCTTCCTTGTCTATATTGTTTTATGCTGTTGAACTGTATACTCACAGACCTTCCACAATCGTTTGATCATTTTTTTATTGCTGGATTGTACATTTACCGCCCCTTCTGTTGAAACCTATATGTATAGCTCACTGTATACTCTAAATGTTCTTAATGTAGATGCATGATGCTACAAACGAGCCAAAACAAACTAATCAGACGAGGATTATGTCTTTGGGGGAGGGGGCGGTGTCTGACAATTTGAACGAGGAATTGATCGTGCGGTGGATATAGTGATGGAAGTGATTGAAGAGGAGAGGTTGGCTTGAGCGGTGAAGGACATGGCGAGGGAATTAGAGACAAACGAGAGAGTACAGAGTAGTTCGTATGGAGGAGAGTGCGTGAGAAGGAGAATGATTAGGTCAAAAAGTCGAGAAAGAAGAAAAACCGACAAAACAAAGGCAATCTCCTTATTGTCTGAACAAATGAGGAGAGGGGCTTCGGATTTTCAGATGTTAGGTGTTAAAAGTGCTTGTTTTGTATGTGTTTAATGTAAATTATAATGTGTACATAACCATACTCAAAGTGTTCTATAATGTTGTTTCGTTGCTTACGCTCAGCATTAAGAGGATAGAACAAGGACTGATTCGCTCCTTGTCGGTATAATGTGACTGAATGGGGTGTCATGTCTGCCTACGGCGTGATATTTCAGTAGAACAGCACTATAAAATGGCAGCATCTGCACTGTTACAAGTAGGTACCCCGCCTCTCCCCCTCTCATCCCCGTCGTGATATAGCTGAAAAATGTTGAAAGCGACGTTAAAACCTATTCACTCACTCGCCATATAATGTAAATAATTCCTTTCAATGGATAATTTGAATTTACGAAATTTGGTTAAGCACATTTGTGATAAATTTTGAAATACGAATATGTTGTATATAAATTCTAGTTTGTAACTCATCTATTTGGAAATTTGAATAATGTAAATATTCTATTCCTCTATAACTGTTTAATTTTACAAATGTTATTGTACATAATTCTGCGTTGATATTCACATATTGTTTGTAATATTGAGGATTTTGATGCGCTGGTTCTGGTTGACGGCCTTAGTGCGAGAAATATTGACATTGGTATGGTGGACAACCAGGAATATTTATTTATGACGTTATTAGTTTTTTTTTCAAAACAAAACTTAGTTGGTGGCGTACATAGTTACAACACACCAGATAAATAAAAAAAAATGATTGATTGATTGATTGATTGATTGATTGATTTAATTAAATGTTCATATGTATTCTTGATATGGCATAATCACAACCGAAATATAGAATATTATATCACAATGTCTTCCATTTTCGGAGTTACTTTCATCCTAGTTTATGTCAAACTATCCATTTTTGCCCAGCATATGGCGTATACATATCTCGCCTAGAAGTATTTGATGGATTCTGTGTAAAATGTGAACATTTTAATGAGCGTCACAAGACATTGTAGCAGACACCTGTAAAACAAGACTCTACATTCAACGCCTCCACTAGATGTGGTGATACATAATGCCCGTTGGCAGCAAAATACGAGCGTGGCGTGGACGGTCTGTGAATTTACGTTTCGTGATTAGTGTCTAAATCCACTTAATCCAGGGCTAGGGCTGTATCAACCCCACACACTGCAAGATCTTCATGGTTCATATGGACCTTCATAATCAAATCGTGGCTAAGATACATCACTCCCTAGATATATCTTGTCGACATTGCGACTTTTATGAAGAAAATCATATGGATGTACATGTATGAATACTGATCAGCGATATGCATTTGATATGTGGAACATCATAATGTATTGCCGGTACATTGAAAACTGATGCCCATTCTCTCTTGAAGGAACCAGACTATATTTATGTATAGTATATTTTTTCTTTTAATATGGTGCTAATTGTGTTACACGAATTAGGTCTTTGGGTTATAGACGCGGAATTGAGTTTGTGGTTGACGAAGAATGGAAAAGTAAACAGCTATGTAAGCGCTGCGTTAAATCCAACCACTGCTCAGAGACTTGACCATTCAAGATGTAGTGGTCTATGGGTGGGGACAGGAAGGTCAAATTCGAACAGCATCACCAAAAGGCTGATGCGTATTATGGATCGTAAGAACTTTAACTCTGAGTTTGCCACAGCAAAGTACGTGTTACTGGCAAAGACTCCAGTTACTCTAACTGTACCGAGATCATAATAAGTTAAAGAAAACAAATAAGATAAAGGTCTGCTGGACATACGATACAACTCACCAATTCTCAGTGTACGAGTTGTCACAGCGACACAGCTCACCAATTACCAATATACGAGCTGTCAGAGCATTTCCATCATAGCTCTCTAGATTTGTATCTAATACCGCTTATGCCGGTGCTAGGGGCCGTGTGGTCATGTCATCCAAGTTGCCACATGAACAGGTACAATAAAAGCGTACCTGAGATACAACACATATCACGAATCGTTAGATTCTTGGTATGTGCTTTAGAATATGTTAACCAGAATACTATACTGTGAAGCCATGTGACTCTGTTTGTATGTCGGCACCTCTTCCCACTTCCCTTATATGTGTTGTAATACAAATGTTGACCTGTTTTCAAAACGTTTCTAATCAGTGAACATGATTTCGTTTTGGACAAAAGGCTTACTATTTGAGGACAAATAAAGGGCGTTATCAAATTTGAGCAATTTGATTTTTACGGACGATGTTCAAAATCTTAGGCCTTCTCTGTGTTTAGCTAAAATTCAATGCTCAAATTTCCTTATATTGAAGTTTGACAAAATTATACGATTGCAGCATCCCTCTTGAATAGAATAAACAATATATAGCTGATACTACTGTTTGTCTCACATTATGAGGGAACGGCAATAAATCGAAGTCGTTTTAGAACAGTGATATTCTGCACAGTATCTCTACCTATATTGTGCATTTTTATTCTGAAATTTATTCAGAATCAAAGAAAATATTCAATACCTTGCATTATGACTTTGAGTTTCCGATTGTAACACTGGGACTAACCTTTATGACGTCATAATGTAATATGCAAACTTGTCATTGGGAAATATGTTTTTCTTGATCTTTCCGGAAATTCCAGGATAAAAATATACAAAATTGTTCAGATTATGTGCCCTGCTTAATTTCACTGCTCTGAGAAAAATTGGCTCCGATATATTGCCGAAAATCTCGTTCCCTCGTAATGTAAGACAGACATTATTTATACATACCTTTATCTGGTTGGAACATATATTTTTGAGCATATATAAACGCATTACCCGTACATGTCCCTCGGCCGTACTGTGACATGTTTAGGATGGCCCGGCGTGCACTGGCCATCGTCCAATGGGTCTTAAAGTCGAAGTTTAGAACCACTCTACTAGAAAAGGTCACAATGGCGACCCTGTTGTTATGTCTTTCACGACCAATACTCCCACATAATCTTCCGATCAGTTCTGCAAGTTTCCATTTCATGAGCATCCAAGCGCGGAGACTGATACCTCTGCTCATGTCAATAATGAATAAGAGATCGCGTGGTAGAAGCGTTAAAATGCCATTTGAACTTGAGCCTCTCACTGGACGAATCATGCTATCAATTCGTCGTATTAGTCTTGGCATACCATCTGGTAACCGATCAGACCTTCTTGACTCAATTGACTCGTTTTGCCGTCCGGGCTTAGCAAGCGTGGAAATGCTGTCCATGAAACTGTAATAACGAGAATTCTCCGACTTTTCAGGCACATCCTGTCGCTCCCAGAATTCTGAAAGTCAAGATAAACATATACGGTTAATGATGCCATGCTAAAGCAAAATTCAGAAAACACTAAATCTTAGGGCTTCAGGTCAAGCTCATAATCGCCCTGTCACATATACTACATAGCTAACAGAGATATTTAACTCCGTAATGGATGTAGGAAAAAATCCCTCGCTGAACCTCATGTATGTGGTCTCAATACCAGGCCAGTTACACTTCCAGAATACTACTGTCCCTTGACGTTTACTTCCAGCAGACCTTCGCCATGCGATAATTAACGTACTGAGAGTGTTGAAATTGGTTTATATTTTATGCAATACACGATTGCCTACGCTGATAAACAGATTGTATTACTGACATCCCTACTCTCCTTGTTCCCCCGGCTGATTCACATCGCATATTTCGCGCCTCTTGGCCGTATAGGGGCGCTCTGCACAAGCCAACCACCAATGACCAATGAATATCACTCTTACGGAAAAGTCTTGGTCCGCTTTTTTTATCACAGCAACTAACATCCGGGCATCCGACACCTTTTCTCTCAGTGGGTGAGAGGTCTTTCGGCCAGTCACCATTAAATGTGTCCATGAAATGACGGCTCTAAGCTGCCAAGATTTAGTCTCTCGGTAAAAGTAATAAATTACCCAGCGTATATATGACATCTAATGAGTGATAACTGTGCCGGAAAACGAGAGAAACTAGCGAACTATTTGTTCACAATCAACTGTGAATTAAAGCAATAAGAGTTGTTTCCCTGTTAAACGTTCATACGGCAAAACAATAAAAGAACGGCAACACAGCTCTAATTACGTTAATTTCTGAGTTAAGAGTGAACAAATTTTTGGATAACTTCCTCCATTGTTTAGTAAGGTTCGTCAACTGATTGCAAACATTTGTTCACTGAAACCTTCAAATAATTAACAAATAAATCCCTGTAAATGGTGTTAATATCCCACTGACAAGACCACGCTTGATCGTCATGAGTATATAAGGAGATCAAGCTGCCTAGAATGGTAACGTAAAAACACCGTTCAATTGTTTCAGATTTTGAATTGAATGTTGACTGTTAATAAAGACGGAGAAAAGTTCCTTT
The DNA here is from genome assembly GCA_036873755.1 of Hanleya hanleyi. Classification (NCBI taxonomy): domain Eukaryota; kingdom Metazoa; phylum Mollusca; class Polyplacophora; order Lepidopleurida; family Hanleyidae; genus Hanleya; species Hanleya hanleyi. Next base: position 43,061 of record JAVTVY010010848.1, read on the forward strand.
GAGAGATGCGGTAAGAGGGCGTGTCGCTGTCAAAATATTGGCATGGCTTCCACATTATGTGAGAGTCGTGATCTCACTATCATTAAGGCATGACGTAATTTCGATCACGTGAGATAGTTAGCCAATCGTGGTAAGTATGAGGATTCTGGTTATCTCCGCGCTATTACGGCACGTCGATTGGGTAACTAGATAAAGCGCCCCTTACGGCCAAGAGGCGCGAACTTGGCGATGTGAATCGGGGTGGGGTGGGGTGGGGTGGGTGGGGACAAGGAGAGTAGGGGCGTCAGTGATGCCAGCTGAATAACATGAGCGTAACGATTACCTAGATATGCAAGAGGTGGGGAAAATTTACGACGATGCACAGGTTATGTCTTCAGTTTGGACATGGAGATGGATTTAAACTGACCGAAGCTAATGGTAGTTATAGGGAAGAGAAATTTGACTGGTGAATTTCATGCTGAGCACGACCACCGTCAATATAATGTGTCATTAATGCAGGAAATATGCAGTAACAACGTAAAATAATTGCCAGGGGATTATAAAATGTATGTATAATTAACTCGGATATGCACCCCTTTCAGCATTTAGCTGCATATTATAGGTCCATCAAACCATATTAACGATAGTTTACATCGTGATGGCTAAACAGCGCACAAATGCGCATTAACACATGCATGATATCAGTGCAACCAGATGGAATACAATATTACAGCCCACTTTATGTTTTCAAACTTTGAAAAAAAATGTAATCTATTTAACCATGCTAACTGTTACCTTGACAATGCTGTGTCTCATATCGCTCACTAATCTCAACCACCGTACATTCTTGGTGGAAAGCTATCTAACTAAAGCAGTGTGGTCGCACCAAAGGCGTATGATGTTTGATACTGCAATTTGTTGTAGAACCTTTTGAGGCCAACGTTGTCGGCATACTTGCTTAATATACATACCACTTCGTGATTGTGTCTCGATGAGGAACGGGCAGATATTCCCTCCATTGCGATGGTTCCTCGCGATCCGCCTCGTTCTATTGCGGATACCCCCAGGGGCGGGAGCATTCCACGCTGCCCAGTCGGACCATTCTGTCACCCCACAATTGATCATCCTGTTTGCCAAGAAGTTGCCAGAAGAACAATGTAGGCACATCAAAACGACACCGAGCGCAATACAGCCAAGTTGATTCATCTTTGTGTGTCATACGTACAAATATTTAAGCTGAAACAGGATGCATGTCCGCGTTAACCTAGAAGTTCGTAAAGAGAAGATATTCCATCTTATCATGCGTATTGCAATAACTTGTTAATTCAGTATGGCGACCGCTATCCATGTACTGTAGATACAAGGTTATTTCAAATCCAAACATCCGTTGCTGACCGCTAATGAGAGATGGAGAAATAGGGAGAAGGATACGGCCAGATCGCCGAGAAGTCACATCAGATCCCCAAAAACGACGTGAAGCGAAATTTAATCTAAATATAGAAACGTAAATTCAAGAAAATTTAATTGTAATCACAGAGATAAAAGGAGCCACTTTCTTCCAGTTGTTACAAATTGATACACGAATATTTTCTGTGGGATTTCGAGTTAAATATCTTGGGATAAACAGCTAAATTCACATCAGGATAATGAAAGCACAAAGCGCCAACATTATGAAAAAAAAATTCTCACCTTCTTGTAATAGCGGTTTCCTTCTGTGTGTCACTTGACGGCTACAGAAGTATTATTGTTCCCCGAGATGTATCTAGTGATGTGATTCAATGTACACTTGCCGCTGACAGGGACATATAGCCCAGTCGTTAATTGCCATCAATCTAATTGTTCTCCGTAGTCAAACGCTCAAACACGTTATGATATAGCGATATGTCACGCATGGAGTCTGGTTAGTGAGGAAGGGAAGCGGGATTGGAGAAAGGCAAAATTCAAGTCTGAATAAAATCTTTCTGATCAGAATGGCAATATATTTCACTTTGAAGCTTCAGCAGATTGACTGCGCCTGGTTAAAATATAGTTGATTTAAACAGTGTATTTATTTCGGAAGAGAAAAAGGGATTGTTCAAACGCCTCTCTCGATATACATATTACACATGCACATAAAATAGCAAGATGGCAGACAACATATGTACAGTGAGTAGGGCGTTAGAAACATAACAATTAACGTGCAGTTATGCATATTAGATATAACATTGTAACAGATAAAATTTGGGTTATTGGACGTACAACACTCGAAACTTATATTAAATATTAGTACAGCAGATAGGTGAAAAATTTGGTCGAATTGTGCCTTTGATGATCGAAGCATGAAATTTGGCACACTGTTAGAATATACCTCCATTTAGATTTTTGGCTATAGGGCCATCACACATTTGTCCTCTGGCGGCCATTTTCCAAGATGGCCGCCATCGGATTTTATAGTACATGTACATTAGATATGGTAGATCTAGTTCATTGTGTGTACAGGAAACCTGATTTATTTGTAATATGCAGCTCATATCAGTAGTTTATGTAACCCTACAATGGTACGGCCATCACACATTTGCCCTGTGGCGGCCATTTTCCAAAATGGCCGCCATTGGCTGTTATAGTGTATTAGATATGGTCCATTGTGAGGGTAGGAAACCTGATTTATTAGTATTATGCAGCTCATATTATCAGTAGTTTGCATAACCGTAACATGGTAGATATTGACATTCCTTTTGGGAGTAATGAAGGAGCATTGATGCTAGTTTAAATGACGGAACATCATCCAAACTTACTGGAGCAATTACCTTTCTGTTCAATACAATGAAACCATTTCAGTTCAAGACATTGCTGCGTGTGAGCAAACATCACTCCAGTGAAGGTTCTCATTACATGTATGATTCGGGTTTTACAGGTCAATGTGACCTAATTCATTTCCCATACGTCTTCAGCCAATATTGCTTGTCAGTCCGTGCAAACTCCACCGCAGAGACAAATAGCAGTGCACTGTAGAGCAGCCTTGCGACACTCTTGCATCAACAACGTATGAGTTCCAGACAAGCTTGCGTGGCTTCTGGTACGTTGTCCAGCATATTTCCCAACCACCCTCGACCTTGTTCCACCCCCATTCGCTTGGAAATGGAAGCTCTGGAGCTGCGATCATCATCTGGGCCCAGCAGTGACCAACCTGGTAGGCAGCCCTCTTTATGTGCTGGGTGAGTGCAGCGCGTGTGGGAGGAAGATCGTCAATTGCTCTGCCTTTCTGAGTGAACAGCTGCTTCCTTGCATCCTTGGCATACTCCGGGTTACTGGTATGGTCGTACAGCAGGACAACAAATCGAGCCATTGCTCTGTGGATTGTGGGCTTAGCCTAGCAACCAAGGCACAGGATGCTGGGGTGACATCTCCGTATGTGTTGCAAGTCTCCCATGCCCATGCCCCCAAAACAGGACAACGTGACGCACCCAGTGAAGGCGTGGAACATCGGTAATGCGACACACCGACCAGGACCAAGTGCTCTGGCTATTTCATGGGCGGCAAGGAAATGGAACCTCTTTCCACCAAAGGCAACCCACAGTTCAAAAATTCCAAGGAACTGGGCCGATGGTACGGCCAAAACTACAACACCGGCTTCAACTGTGCATATTGACACTTTGTTGTGCCGTTGGAGAGGAGCAGGATGCGAGTATCCTCCCCTTCATGGGAGCAGGAAGCCAAACCCGAGACATCTTGGCGATTTGTGCAAAGCACATCAGTGTGGTGCGTGGTGTTGACCTGTTTGTCGGTGTCGATGCCTAATACATTCATTGCCAGGAAGGAAAAAACCTCCAGCTGCTCTGCATCGTTGGATGGTGTCTGGTCCCGGGTCTGGCAAGAAAAAGATGGCCGTCACCATGAACAGAGGAAGCATGTACAGATGGCATTTGTGCGAGACGTGAAATCATTGAGTGAAGCCATAGAAGAGATGAGAAACCCATTATATATATATAAATCTTTATTTATTGGGGGTACATGTAACTCAATCAGTTATAAACACTCCTTGAGAGCAGCAGCGATCTTGTACTGGACAGTAGAAAAATTGCAGCTGTAGCCGAAACGGTGCCAGTATAAGACTTATGGTAATGAGCGTCTTGTCAGCCGAACAACTCCCATTGAAGATCATATCGAGCGGAACAATCTCCATCTATTCAGTCGGCCTCCAGTCCGAGAGAAGTCAAGCAAACAATTACAGCTGTCATCCCTGAAGAATGACTGTTCGCTGTTCTCTAGGCTGTACATTGCCTCATGGATTTGGACGAATTCTTCAAACAGGAAAATCAGGCCTTTTCCCCAGCGCTGTCACAGATTGGTGTCATGGGAACCTGGACAAAGTCGAACTTCCTTGGAAGACCTTACTCCTGTGAAAGAAAAGGTCTGCCGTCCTACAGTGCAGGTCACCATCCTTGATGGTGCTGCCATTGTCAACATTCTGCGACCTGGGACTGTGAAAACGTTCCAGGATTATGTCACTGATGTTTTCCTACCATACATCACATCACAGCTTCAGCAAGTAACCAGATTAGACATCGTCTGGGATCTGTACATGCATGAAAGCTTGAAGGCTTACACTCGTACTAGGCATCGACACCAACAAACAGGTCAACATCATGCACGACACTGATGTGCTTTGCACAAATCGCCAAGATGTCTGCTCCCATGAAGAGGCCGATACTCGCATCCTGCTCCCCCTTGAAGATGCCGTGAGACAAGGACAAAACAAAGTGTAAATACACACAGTTGACACCGATGTTGTAGTTTTGGCCATAACATCGGCCCAGCGCCTTGGAATTTCTGAACTGTGGGTTGCCTTTGGTGTTGGAAAGAAGTTCCGTTTCCTTGCCGCTCATGAGATAGCCAGACCACTCGGTCCTGATCGGTGTGTCGCACTGCCGATGTTCCACGCCTTCACTGGTTCCAACACGGTGTCCTGTTTTGAGGCAGGGGCAAGAGCACTGCATGGGATACCTGAAACACATACTGAGATGTCACCCCAGCATCCTTTGCCTTGGTTGCCTGGCCAGGCCCACAATCCATAAAGCAATGGCTAGGGCCACTGCAGTGATTAGTTGTCCTGCTGTACGACCGTACCGGTAGCCAGCAGTATGTCAACAAGGCAAGGAAGCAGCTTTTCACTCAGAAAGACAGAGCAATTGACGGTCTGCCTCCCACACTGGCTGCACTTACCCTGCACATAAAGAGGGCTGCCTACCAGGTTTGTCACTGATGTGGCCAGATGATGATCGCAGCTTCAGAGCTACAATCTCCAAGCGAACGAGGTGGAACAAGCTTCCATCTCCAAGCGAACGGGGTGGAACAGGATGGTTGGGAAATATGCTGGACAACCCTACTAGAAGCCACGCAAGCTTGTCGGGTACCCATACGTTGTGGATGCAGCCAACGCTGCAAGTTTCAGAAGGCCGCTGTACAGTGCACTGCTCTTTGTCTCTGTGGTGGACTTTACACGGACTGACAAGTAATATTGGCTGAAGACGTATGGGAAATGAAATAGGTCACATTGACCTGTCAAACCTGAATCATACATGTAACGCGTACCTTCACTGGAGTGATATTTCTCACACGCAGCCATGTCTTGAACTGAAATCGTTTCATTGTATTGAACGGAAAGGTAATTGTTCCAGTAAGTTTGGATGATGTTCCGTCATTTAAACTAGCATCAGTGCTCCTTCATTGCCCCCAAAACGAATGTCAATATCTACCATTGTATGGTTATGCAAACTCATGCATAATACTAATAAATCAGGTTTCCTACCCTCACAATGGACCTCACAATATACTATAACAACCAATGGCGGTCATTTTGAAAAAAGGCCGCCACTGGGCAACTGTGTGATGGCCGTACCATTGTAGGTTTACATAAACTACTGATATGAGGTGCATAATACAAATAAATCAGCTTTCCTGTACACACAATGGACTTGATCTACCATATTTAATGTACCCTAACATCCGATGGCGGCCATCTTGGAAAATGGCCGCCAGAGGGCAAATGTGTGATGGCGCTATAGCCAAAACTCTAAATGGAGGTATATTATAACAGTGTGCCAAGTTTCTTGCTTCTATCATCAAAGGCGCAATTTCTTCACTTATCTGCTGTACTATATGTTCAATGGTCAGACAATATAACTACATACGCCAATGGAAGTTACGCAATGGGTGAGACATACCACATCTGTCACATTAGTTAGTTCATAATAGCCCCCTATTAATGTACGTGCTTAACAGACGTATTATGGCTTATCCGTGTACATTATTATTCATTCCGTACATTATTATGTCCAATTATAGGCTGTGTACAGACCAGTCATGTTTAGCCAAGATACGGTATGGTGGACGTTAAGGTAAATATTTCAGGCACGGGTTTGAATATTCTCCTGTTATCTTGTGGCGACAGGTTGCGATCGTCGTATACATTATAAATTAGAACTACCTGTATACAAGTTTCAGTGATTTTGAGCAGCTCTGGGAATATCACAGCTTAAAGTTGGCTGATTTGATTTCACTCAGTGACATCAACTCTCATTTCCATGAAATCACTAAACATCAGATTTGTACTTCACAATTCAAAATAGCTGCAACTGCGTAAAATATTCACATGTGGTTACTGACATATTACTCAGAACTGTGAGCACTTTTGGATCGTTGAAAGTGATCTGTAACATGGGTTTCCATTTGAATAAAATAAATATATTAATAATATCAGTCTCTCACATATTAGTGTTATCAAAATAGTATCCTATTGGATAACAAATCTTGTTGAATTCAGATTTATAATCAGTTCAAGTCCATGATTTTATAGTAAAATTGGACAAAATGGGAAAAATATTTTTAGAAGAATCAGTTCTAACATAAAGTCAGCAACAAAAAATGTCCATTAAAGGCTACTTTATATTATCCTCTTCATTATTATCGAATTGTTTTTATATATATATATATATATAATTTCCGTTTCTGGTAGTCGTTTTCCTCTAAACTGTCTCATTTTTTTCAATTATATTACAAAAAGAGCTCAGCAATGTGACTCGGTATATTCACCATTATATTATTTATTGTTTGTATATTTACTTCCTGCAAATATGATATTATACTTATTAGTATTTGGGATATAGCAAGCTCTCTGGGGATTTATTCCCGCCAATCTCAGTTGCTCAACAATAATCTCTGCATATATATGCATACTCTTATAGTGTATCTTATCGTGATTAAACATTCATTCATTCATTCATAAAAATGGGTGGAGTTATCTGCCCTTGAAAATTTAATTGAACACCGGGAGCGCCACCATCATCTTAAAACAACAACAACAACAAAAATGGCAACAACAAGTGCAAAAATCCGATCAATATCACTTTCAGATCTACCCAGGTTCATCAACGCAGTGTGGATTGCCAATGTCATGATTGTGTGAATTGTCAGCTTGGAAACCCCAGCTGAAATATGAAGACAGACCCGAGGAACCTTAGTGCAGGTTTCTCGGCCGAGTCTCTAATAGTTCGAAATGCACTAAGACCTTTTTCAATCCAAATGACAGATATATTTCTGACAGCAAAGCAAGGCCACGACATCAAACCTTGTAATATTGCGCTTGATGATTGCTTAGCACCAAATTCTACATGTAATAATTTCAAAATTTCTAAGTGTGGACATCGTGGATGTCTCACGTGTCCACTCTTTAATACTTCAGCTTCATTTAGGTCCACGTTAACTGGTAACTCATATTCTGTTAACTCGTATGTTGATCTTAGTTGTTCTACTACAAATTGTATTTATTGAGTTTCCTGTAAGAAGTGTGGTCAACAGTATGTTGGCAAGACCACCCAAAGACTCCATCTTAGGGTGAACGGTCACAGAAAATCCGTTAGGAAAAAGCAATTGCTTATAGGTAGGCATTTTTCTGGACCCGACCACGGCTGGGATAACTTTAGTATTCAAATCATAGACGTCGTCTACCCATCTACTAAGGATTCCCCTTTTGGATTTGAGAGAAAAATCCGAGAGCGGGAATTATTCTGGATGCTAGAACTTGGGTCAGTGTTTCCGTTTGGTTTAAATGATAATGTCAGTGGGTTCGGCAATGCTACAAACCGCCGTTCAAATATATCCAACATTACCCAACTATTTAAAACCCATCAACGGAGACATCGCAGCCATGGTTGGCGAAAGTTTAATAGTTCGATGATTCACGATCATATCACTTTAAATTACTTAGTGGGTTTAACTAACACGCCCAATAGTATACATAGCTTACGTACAGTTCTGTATGCGTTACCTCTGAGAGCTTTAGATCAAATAGCCAGAGATATACAACAATCTGCGTCTTCAGGAAATATAATACCATCAAAAATCATTAAAGTATGTCAAGATATAGCGTATTTTCGGTTGTATCGTCCAGTGAATATAATCGAAACCTCTCAAGATCGGCTTTTCTTGAAACTCAACTACTTAGATAAAGGACTGGACATCATTAATTTACCTCGAATCCTGAATGATCCAGAGGTACGCAACGCTGTACCAAACTATTTTAAGTTCACAGAACCTTGCATTTCATATAAGTACACTAAATCTATAGCCACCAAAATATTCAATTACTCCAATGCTGTCCAGGAGTTTGACTGGAACTTATACACGTCAGGAGGCTATAATTGTGATTGTGAATCGTCGAACTTTATCTATACACCATGCAAACATATTGTGACTGGTGACCTTGATGTGGTGAGTGATAAGGATCTGAAATTACTCCTGATAAAGGGACCTAAATATAGAGAGCCAAGAAGAATAAATCTGAAGGCCGACCAGAAGATAGTCCTGTCTGCATTGGAACAGTACGTTATTGATTGGTCTAAGCGAGAAAAAGTTGAACCCACAGTACTCGCTGATTGGCTGGACCTCACCAAGAGCAAGGTCGTTGAAACAATCCGCCATATTGACAGAAGTACTCTTCCCAAAGCAAAACAAGTTCTGAGAAACCTCAATTCGCAAGGATTCTAGCAAATCTCAGAGTAAATTCGTCATAGTCCCAGCAGACAAAGCTCCGAATAATATAATATTCATATGTAAATATTACTATTACCAGGTGCTGGTTAAAGAATTGAGTGTGGACATATCTTCATCAAATACGTCTACTTACTCCCAAACTGCATTTAATCTGGAAGATTTATTTAACAATCACAAAAAGTTTCTCAGGGAAAGAGGTATTTGTCTTCCAACCAATCATAACGACATACCAAAAAATATACTGGACTCCCAAAATGCATAAATCACCATACAAAGCTAGATTCATAGCTGGTTCTAGAAGCTGCACCACCAAGCTTCTTTCAACCCTATTGACGAGGGCACTTCAGGAGGTAAAAGCATTTTGGGAAAGGTATTGCGCCACTATTTCTAAGAACTCTGGCGTTGAATGTATGTGGATATTGAAAAACTCAAAATGTCTTACGGAAGAGCTTGATGCTAAATTTACAAGCGTCTAGTCCGTCATTCATAATCCAGCCGTCGTCCATTAGAGAATATCCGCGTCCATAATCCAAAGACCTATTCCATTTCCATATAACAGTATTAGCACCAAATTCAAAAAGACAAAAGTATACATAAACAA